>WTSP01019472.1:0-51544 GCA_025331215.1 Actenoides lindsayi | reverse complement strand
CCTTTCCTTTCCTTTCCTTTCCTTTCCTTTCCTTTCCTTTCCTTTCCCTTTCCCTTTCCCTTTCCCTTTCCCTTTCCTTCTTTCCTCTTCCTTTCCCTCACCCAGCTCTCCCAGCAGCATGCTTTGGAGCACAATCAGTGCCAAATTTTAAGAGCTGCAACACATTGTGCAGAAGATGACTCCACACCAATGACCAGACTTTGCTGTGCCACCACTTCATGCTTCAAACACATTTTCTGCCATACACTGGCTGTTCTTCTTTGCACTCTTGCACCCCTGCCATCTCCTGACGTTTCTCTTCTGCCAAACTGGGCATGGCTGAAATGGCTGGAGCAGTAAAAAGATCTCCACTGCTCTGATCTCTGTGTCCCGGGGGGCCAAGGCATTGACCACTGGAACACTGCCTTAAAATAATCAATAATGCCGGGTGACACACCAACCTCACACTGGCCAACCAGGAATAACTTGGGGTATTTCCTCATTCTCTGGAGTGAAAGAGCTATTTGTTTAATAGAAGCCGTCGCTCGAAAACATCACCGTGCCTCCCTCAGACAGCCACACTCCCAGAGACAGAGCCTGAAGCCAGCTGTGAGGAACTCTAGAGCCTGGAGGCCACCTTATCCCTGTGTAGAAGGTATGCAAAGGTATTTGTATGTTTCCCTCAGCATTAAAAGGAAAAATTTTCTAAGACTCTAGTTAAAAGTTAGAAGCTTGCTCTGTCCACCTCACTGTAGAAAGTGCTTTTGTTTGCTGAATTAATGAAGTGTTTTGAGTGCTGCTGGCAATCCAGAGTGTTTTTCTAATCTATAATAACGTGGTCAGATCCTCTGATGCACTCAAGTAGCCGAGCAGCGTTGATTTTGGTGGCAGAGGCTCTCGCTAGGTCTGGTGATTGATGTTTAAGTAAGTTCTCCTTGCAGTTTGAAGTGGTATTGAGATAGGTCAGAGAGAGTAGGCTATAAACCCCTTTTCTTTCAGGGAAAGCAGCATCATGTTTCTTCAATCCAGGTTAAGAACTGGGCCCTCCAGCTATGTACGAAAGATGCAGAGGAGAATTTATAACCCACCTACAAGACTTAGTTTTTACAGAAGGAGGCCAGGCTGTGCCTGTGCTTGTTTGCTTCTCTCTGGGGAGAGGAAGTAGGTGAAGTTGAACAAACACATGGAAAAGCAAAAGCTGGAATGAGACAGGCAAAAGCCAGTGTAAAAAAAACCAACAAATGCGTTGGGTATTTGAGAGAAAGACAGGTGAAATACACAATATTCTCTCCATTTCCCTCCACTCCCTACACACTCCATCTGTCATTTCCATATTGTCAGTCTGCTTAGATTTTTATCTCTGAGCTGAGTCTTTTTCCAGAGGCTTCCAAAATTCCCTGCCCAACTTTGAGCACTATGTAAACAACAGGTAAGGACCATAAACCAAGAAGCATCTTTGTTAAAAATATTCCCTTCTGGAATAGTTTCATGTCAGTTAACTTGTTTTAAAGCTGGATTAAAAAGCATAATGTGATTGTAAAGTGCTCAGAAGAAAAGGCATATAAGCACAGTGTTCTTATTAAACTTGTAGCAGCAGAGAACAATGCAAATTTTCTGCTGTAGAAATGCAAACTCAGAAGTTGTCTGGCAGTTTCAGCTACCTCACAGCAATTTATGGCATCCCATAAAGTCTTTCTGTATTCCCTATCAGTTTCAGAGGTCTGAGGATATTGGTTTCTTTTCAGGCCTTACCTTTCCTCTTCACTGTCTTTGTTCTGTTACTGAAGACAGTTTCAACCTGTCTCTGTCTTTCTCAAATAGCTTCATACTGTGCTTCACCTTGGATTTTTTTCTTGGGAACCCAACCTTGATTGATTTCTGTACTCCTAACCTTCTTAATAACTTCTCAACACCAACTTGTGTCAGAAAACTTTCAGGATTAGCCAATGCCCATGACTAAATTAGAGGGGCATTTCACTATTTACTGCCTTGGTTATTACAAACATTACTTGCACGTAGCAAACGTTGGCTGCGTGTGTGCATGGCTGTGTGTGTGTGTAACACGGGGATGTGTACTGAAATGATGTGTGTCCAGATCAACTTCCTTCTCTTGTATCTTGTAACTTGTTCATGGGAGAGCAAAGCCATCTTTGTCATAAGCTGTCAGCTTTCTCTGAGGACAGAAGCCTACAGGTGGATGTTTTATATTTTTATGCATTTGAAAGCCTTGATGAAATACCACAATAAAACATCATGAAGGAGTTATGAACAGTTTGTGCCATAAAGTTAATGACAGTTTGAAAGTTTAATAATTTCTAACCCAGTAGTCTGAAATTTCCAACATGATATGGAGAAGCATCTGTGGATCCACTTTTCTACTGATCAGCCTTTTCTCTTTGGCTATCAATGACAGTGTGAGTCCAATAGGAGTTGAAGTTGTTCACTTTGCTGAAGAGGGATCTAATAGCAGCCTACAATAAACTTGGAAGGGAATGGCAGAGGTGATGGAGTGGTGGGAGAAGATGTAACAAGGACCAACAGCCATGTTTACATCTTGCAAGATTCAGGTTGGACTTAAGGAAAGACTTTTTCAACAAGAGGTCGGGGCAGCCCTGCAACAGGTCACACAGAGAGGTGGTGGTAGCTCCATCCTTAGGAGTTTTCAAAGCTCAGCTACGCAAAGCCATGGCTGACACAGAAACCCAGTGTCAGTGGTAGTCTTACTTTCAGCAGGAGGTTGTACTGGAGACCTGCAGAGATCCCTTTTAACCAGTGTCTCATTAATGTTGATTCATTGATTTTAAAAGAAGAACCTGACCACTATGAAATATTAAGCTGCTGTTTTGCACGTTTTGGCAGATCTCTGATCTGTGACCTGCCCTTAGCAAATAGCCACAGGATTAGACATGCTTCCAGTTTTTCAGATATTTTAGGGGGGGTGCCAAACAGGCCCATAACCCACAGTCTTATCTACCCTTATCTGCAGAATAAGCATGTCACAGGAAACAATAGTGAAAGTTTCTTCAATTCCTGCTGACAGTGTTTTTTTGACTGACATGGATAAAATGCAGAAGACAGAAGACAGGGGCCCTGGTGAGGCTTCCCCATCTGCCTCAGCACCAAGGCAGGATTCAACCTTTCTGTGGCATTCCTGACAGTCATTTCCTGATCTTCAAGACCTTCAGTGCAGGAGATTTCAAATCAGCTTCCGAAGACAGTGGTCCCAGACACCCAGGGCATCCACCTTCCCTTTCCCTCAAGGCCTTAGCCCCACCATGAAGTTTGCCAGCCAGGCTGTCAGTTTGTGCTGCCATGGTTTTGCTACTGATGTTCCAGTGGAGAGACAATTGTCCGTTAACAACTAAAATGAAACTCTCGGTTTATTTCATACCAACACATGTTTAGTCCTGGACATTTTAAATAAATTCAATTGAACATTCCAGGTTTTATTAATTCAATTTTAAATAAAGCCTTTGAATGGAACAAGCTCAGTAGAACAGGATTATCTCTATAAATCTTAACTGAAACCTTTCTTGGGTCAAAACTGATTCTTCTTTAATGAAAGAAAAATGCTGAAATCCTGTGCTCCCTGCAGTGCAGTAACCCAAACCTCACTGCATCTTTCTTCAACAGAGAGCTACCATGTGCACAGGGAAGTGTTCAAAGTGCATTGGGATCACCCTGTTCCCACTGGCAGCATGTGCCATAGTCTCCAACATCCTCCTGTACTTCCCCAACGGACAAGTTCTGCAGCTCAGTGAGATAACCGACCTGGTCTGGTTTTTCCATGGCATTCTGGGAGCAGGGATACTGGTAAGAGAGAAGTGCTGCTACTTTTTCTCATGGTTTTGTTCCTTCTTTGTTTTGTTTTGTATTGTTTCTTTTGTTTTAAATTCAATGCTAAGAAAACCTCTGTTAACAAAAAAAGTCATAGAAATGTGTTTTGCATAAATGGGAGCAGCTTAACTGGGAAATTTGGTACAGGACTGAGAAAGCGCATTCAAGACTGAAAAAGTCCCCAGTCACAGGAATACAAAGTATTCCTGAAATAAATATCAGGACTCCAAGTTACAAGGAAGCAATAGACTGACTTCTCACTGTGGAGATGGGTGACATGGGTAACCATCCTCTATGAGTAAAAGCAAAGCTGGTGGTGCTGAGTTTTCACTGTTGTCTGCATCTTCTTGTTACTCTTCCAATTGATTTTATGCTCACATCGTTCACAAAAAAACACTAGGGGCAAAACCACAAATGTTTCAGTAGGTGTTTGCTAGGGACCCAGTCAGTGCCCAAAGTGGTTTAAATCCCAAACACTCCCTGTATTCCCACACTCCCACCTACCTCCCTTGGGGTTTGATATGGTTTATATGTGCTTTTCTATAACCAGTTCTCTGTTCCACTACTCAGGAAAGACTGCTTTTATGTGAATATCCATAACTAGGAGGGAACATGTTTGGGAACACTGATCTTTCCAGTTCACTAGTAAGCCTGCTCACTTTACACTCTTCCAATTATCCACCCAAGGGGTTCAGACTCATATGTCCCAAAGCAGAAACATGGTATAAGCTCATTCAATAAATTGTTCTCCACCAGCAGCTTGCTGGCTTCTTCTTCCAGCTGCCACTTGAGCTTATTACTAATGCTGAGCTTGAACATAAGCGTGAGTTTGTGGAAGGAAGCATAAAAGAAGAAGTGGAACTACATGAGAGACCTGTGGAAAATTCCTATCACTGCAAGCCCAGGAGTCATTGGCCTTCAATGAAAGGAAAGGTAGATGTTAGACATGAGAGCGTCACAGGGTCATTGCAAACTTGCCTTCTTTTAAGGCTTCCACACAGAATTGCCTGTGGCCAGCACTCTATACATCAAAAATGAGAACAGCAAGTGAGAGGGGAGGAAAAATTTGCATTGACCTTCAAAACACAGCTTTAGGAGTAATTATTGATCCACAAACAATGCTGTTGTGTGTACACGTGTTCCAGAAAACAGCATTACAAATGCCCACAGGTGAAGAGAAGGGGAAAGAAAGCATTATTATCAGCTCCCTTTACCAGGTGCTGAAAGCATGGAAAAATAAAGACTGGCTTCTGGGCTTCCTAGGGAGCTAAGCAAGGGGCAGAATGCCCCATGACTGGAGCCTGGTCCATATCCTGACTCCACAGTGAAGACAGATCAGGCTGCAATGTGTTCCCCTGTGCACTCAGCTTCTCCTCAAAGGAAATGCAGCAAAGTCATGCCAACAGGTTGCTTGATCTTGGAGAATCAAACTGTAACCAGGACACAGCCTCCAGAGCCAAGACTGTGGGGGAATCTTCATAACAACCTGTCCTGGCTCTGCGAGCCAGAAAACCTGCCTCCACCAGCCGGAAAACCTGCCTCCACCTGGGAGTTTCATCAGTAGGCTGATACCTAGATTACCAGTACACTCTGGCTGAGCAACCAGCCCAACCCTTTCTTGATCTACTGCTTGTCTAATAGAAATTTATGTGACATGAAAACTCCTCTCCATTTCCTCATTTCAAAAGTTTAAGGTGTAAAGAGAGGAAGACTGGCTGCACGTGTCATACTAATGTCTTTCCTGATGAAAAGCCTCTGTGCAACACTGAGAAGTGCCTGACTGACCCATGGCTCACACACAGCCCTCATTTTACTGACGGCAGCCAAATCTAACAAATTCTTGTTCCTATGTCAAAGGGCTGGTGCAATCAGGTGCTGCAAAAAAGAATGCAGCCAAGCAAACCCTTCATCCTGAACCAGGATAATAAATGACAAAAAGGTGTCTGCAGCTTAGATGGGAAACCTCCAGAGAAGAAAGACAGCCCCTGAAGGGAAGGAAGTGTTAGTTTGATGGGCAGAGGTATTAGTTCTCCTTCTGAGTGCCAGGTAGTGGCACATTGGAGCTGCGTCTGCCTTGGGGACCATCTATGATTATTTAAGAGCTGACTTCTTTCCAGGAAGAGGGACATCTTTTCAACCCCAGTGCTACATATCTGCAGGCCTCCAGCTGTGGTCCAGGGACCACTGCAGGTAATAGAGCCTGCCTCTGGGGTGTGCATAACAGGCAACAGAGAGCAAAGCCTTTGAAAAATATTTAAGCATCTAAAAATCTAAGCAATTATCATAACACTGTCCTACACAGTCCAACAGATACATTACACACATAAATTCCCCAGGCTTCATTCACCATGGACATTCTGCTCTTCCCGCCCTACATCAGGCAGTATCTCTCCAACATCTGGTCAGGCTGTTTTTACAGCTTTTACCCTCTTTCTTTGTTTGCTTGTTTGTTTGGAGAGTTCTCCTTTTATTAACTTAATTGAGACCATTTCCTCATTTCTCAAATACTCATTTTCCTGTGTTTCTCTTTGAGATGCCTACACAAGCAGCCATGGGAAAAGCATCAGGAGTGCTCTGGCTGCACAGCTAGACCCACAAAAGCTTACTTGCCCTCTAGCTACCAAACTAAATGCAGCTTTTCCTATCTCCAGAGTGCCTCTGTAAGGTGGCATTATATCCTGAGACACAGTGGGTTATTGACTTCATTGTATCACTCCATCTCCACCTGATAATTACCATGGAGAAATCTGATGTGAACTGGGAGTTCCCTGTTGAGTGAAGTCCATTTTCTAGGTTTTCAAAAGCTTAGCACAAAGGATCAAAGTCAGATGTGTTTCAGGAAGTTTAAAATTGATTTCCCAATTATAATCTAGAGCAGGATGCTCAGAAAATTTGAACTGACATAATTCTTACTCCAGTGATGCATCTTTTCTGAGCAGAAATGAAGAACCCAACAAGACCCTGCTGAAAAGAAGCAGCATAGATCCATCAATCAGAATTGCTGTACCAGAACCTTACCAGCCAGCTCTAGCTGTAATACCACACTTCTTCCTGAGTTACTCTTCAGCAAGCAACAACATCTAAGCAGACGTAACTCACAGAGAAGAGGCAGGAGGTGGTTGAGGAACATGATGCCCTAGCTCCTAGCCTTTAAAAATCATCCCAGCAGAAGTACCGCACACCAATTTAGCTTGTGCTTTCCTCACAGGTTATTTTGCCAGCGTTCGTGATGCTAGGAGCAGGCGGAGCAAGATGTTGCGCTAACAGATGTGGGGTAAGTGGATATTTATGTGTTGAAATGGCACTGTAGGGTTTGCACAATAGCTCTGAAACGTCTGCTCAGCAGGTAGAAAGGTACAGTGACAAACCACAACAACACCATCAACAGCCATGTCAGGGAAATGCAGAAGGGGATCTTGATCTACAGCGTCCCTGGGCTGGGGCTCAGAGCACAGTTAGCCAACAAGAATGCTATGATATTGCAGCCAGTGACATGAGGGAACTCACACTCAGCCAGGGTGCGTGCTGAAGCATTTAGGCACAATGCTGAGGGCAGAGGGATACAAAGCTACTTCACCCATATAAAGTAAAACATGGCTCCATCTTCCTCCTGCTCAAAGCAATCCTAGAGATTGAGACAGCTGCCTATTCCTTCTGTTTTCATCTGGTCCTGTTTCCTCCACACCCTTCAATGGCAATTTGCTTTTCCACAGATTGATCCTTGCTTATCTCTGTAGGGGCAAATAGGTCCCCTACTTTGCAGGCCCATGATAAAAACCTGAGCTGCTGTGGCTGGCACTGAGAAGCCATAGCTACTTCCCGGAGGCTGGTCTCCATGCTTTGACCCATAGCATGCATCTGCCCAAGCGTTATGCACACCAAAGGTGCAAATGCAATTTCAGCTCTCTGTCATCCAGAGAAAGGGCAGAGAGACTTTTTCTCTTGATAATTAAGAATATTATAAAACATTATGTTACAGACATCTCCATTAATCCTCAAGCCCTAGGCACAGACTTCTGTGTGGCTATCGTTATTAGCAGGAATAAACTGACTTAAGACACCGTTTTTTAGTCTGCATCCTTCCCATAAGCAAACTAGAATAAGAGTTTTCATACAATAAATCATGTCTCTTCTTTACTCTTCAATTAATATTTAGTTGGATCCACGAGAAGACCTTTATATCTTCAAGATGTTTTACTCAATTCATTATTCATAATACCAAAATAGCAATCTTCATTAGGATGTCAGCAAGTACATCCCAAGGGACACGTCATTACATTGATTTTGCCAAATGTCACATGCATAGAAAGGATGCGAATGATGGCCAAGCAGGCCAGTTACAGAGCTGGGTTGTGAGGCTAGAAACCCTGAACCCAATGCCAGAGACAGCTGCTTTCTCCTGATTTTGAGTGATGTAGAAAACAGTGGCAAAAAACAGCTGTACTGTAATTGTTCCCATGCTCTGCTGAATGTGGTAAGTCATGTGGGGAAGTTCAACTGAACTGGGCACAGTTCACAGAATCTCAGGTCACCCTTGTCCATCCCTCATCCCAGCACTAAATATTACAGAGCTAAGAGTCAAAATTCTGCAGTCTGGGTTCACTCTCCTAGCCCACCGATGCAGGTGGTGGCACAGTGCCGTTCAGCATCCCACATCTGTGGACCCCCTCACACTTCTCCATTCCCCTCCACCACCTTTTTGCTGTCTGACATTCCTAGCAACAGCATATGGATGCCAGGTATCCTGTCTGCACCTTCCCATCACCAATTGGTTACCTACAATCTGTTCCTCCTCTTCCTTATTTGCTTTTATAGAGGAGAACAATAGACATTGTTGAGAAAGTAGTTTGATTAAGTGCTACAATGTTTGTATAAAGAGATATAGCTGATGGTCAGGTGATGAACCTACTCAAACCAAACTAGAGTAAACTAAGTGGGGATAATATAGCTTTGAAAATGTTCTCTTCTGGGACTGTGGGAATAGCCCATCTTTTTGAGGTGGAAAGGGGTGAAGCCCTACAAGTTTTTCAATATAGAAAAGTGTTTCAATATAGAGATGAGATGGAAACATGAGCAAAGAGCAAGTGTCTGTGAATGACATTAAAAACAACTGTTTCCCTTGCCCAGCTCCTGAGGAAGAGTCATATCTAAGCATGCAAAACCAACTGAGTATTTCAGGGAGATCTGAAAGCTAATGATGTGCTTCTTCAGGAGAAGAAACCTCAGGGGAACTTTGCTTTGCGAATAGCGGAAGGAAAAACACAAACACCCACACCAGGGTTGCTCAGATGCCCTGAGCATATGGGCTGTATGCCCAAGGCAGGGTATGGTGTGAATCACCAGGTGCTAGAAAGTAGAGGAGCCCTGGGACTGGTTCAAACATGCATGATGGCAGCAACTTCCCAAGGTGTCAGAGCTCCTTGCAAGGTCCGTCTGGGTGGATGTAATACAGGGTCTCCAGATCTTGGTGGCTTGTCCATCAACTTACTGGCAGAGAAATAACCAACACTGGAGCTACTCAGGAGACTCTGTAATCCAGAAGTTAGTTTGTCCATCTTTCTCCTTTTGTAACATTCAGTTTAAAAGAAAATTTACTCTGAATATTCAGCATTGCTTTCAGTAGAAAAAAAAAAGAAGTTTAAGAATTAATACTGATCAGAATTATTATTCAACCAGAACATAGTCATTTTTCTCAGGGGAGGGACTCTATCCTATTACATCTTTTGCAATCCCTGATTTAAAAGTTTCAGACTTCATCACAGCCTTTACATGCTGCTGGAGTGTCAACAACAGTAATAATAATTATTAAATTAAATTTCTCATCCTTTTATTCACCTTATTGAGTTCTCCAGTTCACAGTGATCATGTGCTTCATTGAGCAAGTATTTTCATTAAATCATTTTAAATTGTTGCCTGCCAACACACCTAGATGGCTTCTTGTCCTTGCATTATGGAATAATGATTTTGGAAAGTAATAGATTTAGAAACCTTCCATGTCATACAGCTTAGCATGTACACATCTGAAACCATCCACTGCACTGGCACAATGTGGGAAAAAGGCCTCCCAAAATACAGCTTCTGTCATTGCATCATCAAATACACTGCAGTATTTCTCCCTAAGACTTCCTTAACAGTTAGTGGTAGCCATAGCAGCTTTCCAGACAAGATATCTTGATAACCAAACAGGATAATAAATCCACAAAACAAACATACAAACAAACAAACAAAGAAACAAAAACCCCAAACAAACAAACGAACAAAAAATAACTCAAACCAAACACCTCCAGAGAAAGAAACAGAGAAGAAAGAAAGGTGCATGAAATAGCAAAAAAAAGCAGCACAAGCTTAGACAGGAGGAACTTGGTAACTCCACTAAAGCAGCTGATGCAAATGCTCAAATTGCAAATGCTCAAATTTCAAATGCTAGAAGTCTTCATCAGCTCACCAGAGACGATCCAATTCTGTGAAGAATAAATCAGGGAAGACATCAGAAGAAAATCAGGAAACCTTTGCAAGAGGTAGAGAAGAGACCAACACCATGGGAAGCTAATTCCAACAAACTCAAACATCCCAGCTTCAAACTTATGTTGCAGCTGAATACATGAATGAGGAAATAAAAAAATTCAAAATAAAGTGATAAATGAAGATGATACAGCTAGGGGAAATGCTGAAAGGTTGAGATGATTTGATAGTTAATAAAATTGACTTATTTCCATAAAATATGGGACAAGCCTCCATAAACAACTCCAGAAAAGTATCTCTAAGTAAGAAGTATCACTGTCTAGACAATGCCCAGGAGAACAGATTTAACAGCTGAAGGACAAGCAGACAAGTCTTTGTCTATATAGACAGGCACAGTGCAAGAAATAGGTGAGATGAAGCTAGCCATCCAGCTAACAGATTTCAAATTAGAGAATCACATGTTATAGTCATCAAAGATAACACTGATAAGTACTATCACTTCTAGTACTAGCATTAACCGCTATCATAAAATATAGTAATAGCAAAAGACCATTTGACTTTTTCTATCATAACTGTCTTTGGAATGCCCATACTGCTATGCTGTGCTACAACTAATCGATAGCATAATTAAGATCCTTCAAGCAAGAGGAAGAATGCACAGTGGAAGTAAATGAGGAAATATGTGGGGAGAAGTGGTTCAGCATAGGTAGAAGTTTCAACATATCATTTACCTTCACTGTGGGGCATGGCTGGTCATCTTATTATGAGAGACAGTGCATCAATCATAACCCAGCACTGCTTTGGTCTGGGACAACATACTAAATTACCTATATTTTGCTGACAGTGAAACTCTGCTAAGGAGACAACTCAGCCAACATGCAGATAAAGACAAGGAGAGTGTTCAGCTTTGCAAGAAAAAAAGACAAGAGTTATTAATCAGTTGTGATGAAATAAATCTCATGAGAAATCCCAGCAGCTTCTAACTGGATTGCTTTAGAGGCAAAAGGAAAAATAAAATTAGTCAATTCACACACTGGCAGCATGCAGGGTTGTACAGAAAGCAGTAATGTCATCAGCTGGCAAGTTGGAAACTGCATTCACCAGCCTGAACACGTTTGGATAGTTAATAGTTTTCAAGACTATGTCACAAATCTGCAACATGGATGGTAGATATTTCCATTTGACTCTGTAATGTAGTGTTCTGTGGAGCAACTGGCATTAGGAGAAGGTTTTTGCCTTCCTTGTGGGCTATTAGATTTCACTGGTATTTGCTGGCAACAGAGAATGTTGCCAGAGGTATTTGGCTTCAAACCCAAGTTGTAGATGGGAGTGTTTCTGATGTGTTTCCTCAGCCGTGCCTCTGCCCTGACTCTGAGGCAATCTTGTTTCCCTGCTCCTAGTCCAGATCTTCCCCATGTTCTGTCAGCCTACTCCAGAGTTTCCTTTTCTCTTCTTCTTGGCAGAGTTGTGAACAACCACAGGCAGAGACTCCTAACAAGAGCAGTGGGAAGCCTGTTCCAGTAGCACCCGCCTGAGATTCTTGTTTCTATAAGCAAACAGCACCCAGATATATTCCATCTATTAATAGAGAATTACCCCAAAACAGAGCGAAGTTAACATTTCTGTGGGAGTGGCCAATGTAAAATGTACAGGTGCATGACATATAATTCAAAGTCACTGCTGGTTCAATGCCACACACAGCACAATTAGAATTCTCACAACGAGCAGTGGTAATTACATGTCATGATGTTGCAAAATGAAGGAAAGCAGCAATAAGAAAGGCTCTTTTGCATTCCTCATCAATTAGCAAAAACAACTATTGCATCTTTTGTTGTTTTCATACCTGGTTTAGTAGTTACTTGCTCGTTTCTGTTGGTACAAAGGCTGATAAAAGTGCTCTTGGTGAAGAGAAGGGAATACCAAGATACATGATACGTATATATATACCAAGATACATGATACACATCATGCCAGTACTGCCTTCATATTGACTTTCTGAAAGAAGATCACCAGTTTTTCATAATTTATTGGTCAAGTATAAAACTCTGAATAGTTAAAGCTCTGGGCTTACCCACTTTTAAAAGAAAAACAAATACATTCTGAAATCCTTTAACATCTAGGATAGCTGTAACAGTCAGAAAATGTCAACTATTATTATGAGTTTCATCATATAAGAAGAAATAGATATAGTTCCTTCCTGTTCAGTGTAAAGTTTCCATGCTACTCAATGCCTCTGTGCATGTGATGTTGATGGTCTTTTCCCTTTCAGATGCTGTTGTCAGTGTCCCTGGCTGTGCTGGGATTTGCGGGAGGAGCGTATTGTGCAGTCATCTCCTCACTGGGGCTGATTGGGGGCCCCCTGTGTGACACGGGCGATGGAGAATACCTCTACCCTTTCAGGAATGACACTCTGGAGTGAGTATGACTTTCAGACTCCTCCACCTTTGCTTTCCCTAATCTAGTACACACACATCTTTTTATAGCAAATTTGAATTTTTCCAAAGTGAATGGATGGACCATTTGGTCTACAAATAAATTAATATTTCTCTGAGCCAGCATGTTCCAACTGGTCATCTTTTTGGCCAAGGATCAGCTTTGGGCAAACTGCCTGAGTTTCTTCTGTTGTGCTTGTCAGCTTCCCCTTGTGCAAATTGTACTACACTGCTGAGCTGTGACTCCCATCAAAGTCAAAAGGAAATATTTAATAAATATGACACATTAATCTGTTAAATCATCATTAATTTAGTCTATCTACTTCAAAAACAACAAAGAAAAAATCTTTTCTACCTCTTTAAAGTTAACCTTGGTGACCACACTCTTCAAGACAGAGTTAGAGATGATGGATGGACAGGGCTGAGATACTACAGCAGGAATGGAGAATATGGAGGCACATTTTAAAACAATTAGGCACCTTTTCATGTATTTATATCACTGCCATAAAACAGAAGGGCGATTCTTGTGTATGCAACAAAGTACAGGTATGACTCCCTTCCCTAGTCATCAATTGCACGTCTGCAAAGGCAATTCTGAAGAGAATCACAAGATTTTACCAATTATGGTAGAATTTGAGACTCACTTTGTGCAATTGAGTTCAGAAAATATAATGCCAGAAAACACAGAAAGCATTGTCAAATTTTTATTTTCTAATACATTGCCAATTATTTTTCTCTATCACAGAGACAATTATTTATTCAACCAGACAACATGGAGCATTTGCAAAGAACCTGAAAACATCATCCTTTGGAATATCATCCTTTTCTCTGTTCTCCTGGCCATTGGTGTAATTGAAGCTATTCTTTGTTTTATTCAAGTCATCAGTGTACTTACTGGTTTCATATGTGGTACATGTATGAGGAAAAGAAAGGTTGGTATGCAGTAAAAGGTATCAGAATGGTTTATCTTCCTACCACATTTATTTTCCAAGATCAGAGATATCTGCACAGCCCCTGAATGAGCTTCTCCAAAGAGCTGGGGCAATACTAATGTATTTGCATGCTGTGTCTCTCCCTCACATTGTAGTTGGGGACAACCCAATCCTCAGATATTTCATAAGAGCAGAGCAGTGGGATGTTTTCACATATCCAGATGCATGGTTGTGTTCAAGATGCCCTTTTGATAAAGAATCTTAGAATCTGTAAATGAGAGATGAGAAGTAGAAGTGCTTTCAAATTTACCACCATTGCTTCCTGCTCATTGTTTATTTTCATTGTACAAGGTACTTGCAGTAAGTCTGATATCCCTCTGCAATATTAATTAATCATCTTTCATTTATTGCCTTTCAGACAAATATTTCTGGAATGTGAATGACCAGGAATGGGAATGCCAGGACAAGCCCCGAGCTGCCGACACACATAAACAAGGATAGTGCACTGTGCTGTACTTCTGGGGGGGATGACAAAGAAAGCCCCAAATGTTCAGGAGTTTCATTGGGCAAACTGAATTTTTTGTAAAGAAGTCAGGGTGGAAAAAGACTAGATCATTTAGAGCTGAGACTCCACATTTTCATCTCTCTAAATATTTCTGCTAAATCTCAGGTATTGACAAAACCCCTGATCTGTCTGATCCTAACTGCTGTACTTGTGCATAAAACACAAAGGTCCCCAGATTCAAGCTCACCACTTGCCCTCGTGTGTATATGGGAAAAAGAATCATTGTTAATGTATATATTTATCAACTGCATGAAGCAGGCACTCTATGCTTGGATGTAAATAACCTCCTGTCCCCTTCAAATCCCACCTTGAGCTCACCTGTCTGTTCCTATGAACTTGCTACCCAGGCACTCCCAGATTTAAATTAGGATGCACAGAGAATATATTGAGCAGCATTTGCAACACTGTGGAGGCAACCAAAGCACACAGTTCTCAGACTCCTTGAGCCACTCTGGAGCCAAATTCTTTTACACTTTTTTGGTAACTTGCTGTCATGTTCCACAAAGTTTAGTGCTTTTCTAAATCAGTTCTTCATGAGCATCTGAGAGATGTGGTAGCCCTTGAAGGGTAAGTGGGTCAATGTAGATGGTAGGGTTTGGAGAAAGACTCTAAAAATGTCCGGTTAAAAAAACAGTGGAGAACTTCACCAATTTTGCCCTCATGAGACTGCATAGTAATTTCCCTAATTTCCACACACGTCTGTAGGACTGTTCTAGAACAGATGACATGGACAAAGCAATTAACTAGTAAAGATAAATATTAAATCAATAAAGGTAGAAATCACAAGCAGTTTAGCAACAAGTAAGAGATATTATCTGAAAGGCAACAAATTACATCAGTCTCAGTGTTACAGCAACAGTAATCCCAACCAGGAACTGCGCAGTTCCCCATCATCATTCAAGACCAAGCCCTTGATGCTAAAGTCTATGACTGGCACATTTCAGAAACCCCATCATTTCAGTGACTTCCTCAAAGGTTAATTCTTGGACATGCTGCTGATTTCTCTGAGTCAGACAAACTGTAAGATAATATTTATCCATCCTGAACGCCACATGCAGATATGAAAACCTGGATATATTTAAAGCACTTAGAGTCTATTTTTCAAAGACAGATATTTATGTTTTCTCTGACAAAACTTGTTCGTATGTCTGCATTGTAACATGGGAGCAAGTTGTTTGAAAGTTATTGCAGACACACACGGCTGTTAACACCACCCTCTAATGCAGCACACAAAACGCTTTGTATAAATGTCCCCTTCATACAAAATGGGGAAGAAAATGTCAGTTGTGCTAGATGAGGAGCACATGTACACTTCCTTGGACCATAGCTTCATCCCTAGAATCAGGAAATTTCACCTATAAAACTTAAAAGTACCTTCTGTAAAAATAAAAAGTGTAAGACTTGTTGACGTTTGCAATCATGACTAGGCTCATCCAAACCTGCCAGGTGGCTTAAAAAGCTCATGTTCATTGTCAGGAGTGAAGCCTGGACAATGCTACCATATAAAGTGGATATCAAAATAAAGCCAACTGATTCATCCAGGAAGAAGAGTCAAGGAGGCAGCTATAGGTAAGGATATTCAGCATATAGCCAGACCGAAACTCCTTCATCAGCAGAGGGGCTCTATGAGCTCTTCACAGTCCCCAAATATTACCTCTGCCCTCATCCTTTAGTTTTGTCTCCCTGACACTCTTCTCTATGATAAAGCCAGCTTGGGCTGTACCAGGACTGGGAGACATTCCCACTGGCACACATAACCTCCAGCACAGGAAAGTGGATGCACTGTACTGCTGCCACCTGCTTAGAATCACAGAATCATTAAGGTTGGAAATGACCAAGATCATCAAGACCAACCATGTACTAAATATTATCAGGACCACTAAACCATGTCCTGAAGTGTATTAAACATTATCAGGACCACTAAACCATGTCCTGAAGTGCCACATGTAGACACTTTTTGAACACCTCCGGAGATGCTGATTCCACCACCTTTCTGAGCAGTCTGTTACAATGTCTCACCACTCTCTCAGTAAAAAAATTTTTCCTAATATCCAATCTAAACCTCCCCTGGTGCAACTTAAGCCTATGTCTTCTTGTCCTATCACTAGTTACCTGGGAGAAGAGACCAACACTCACCTCACTACAGTCTCCCTTCAGGTAGTTTTAGAGAGCAATAAAGTGTCTTCTCATCCTCCTCTTTTCCAGGCTAAATAACCCTAGGGCCCTCAGGAGCTCCTCATAAAACATTTTCTGCTTGTTCCAAGCTGTCCTGCCCTGGGAGTCTGTAGTGTCATGTCTGTGTGCTAATGGGGACCCCATTATGGGAACCCTCTGTCTTGCCAACTGTGCAATCACTGGCTTCACTGATATATGTAAATATTAAATATTGTTATTCTGAAATTATTTTCTGGCTTGATTTGTGTGACCCAAAGGACTCATGACTTCAAACTAACTTCATTAGGAAGAGACATGGATAACAGAAAGTAGAATTAAATGGTCTAACTTGAACCACCAAAAAGGAACCTCTTCTGGCATAGGCATCGACCTACACAGTTCATGGAGTAAGGCAGTCTGCCCCCAACCCACACTGAAAGAGATATTTAAGGCAAGGCAGGAGTCATTGCCTCTGGGCAAGATTCAGTTGTCCACCCTAAACAGGAGCATCTGGTGCAATTTGGAGTGCAGCAAAGCATCCTGCTCAGCCTCTGGATGCCACTCCAGGTAATAAGGGTCTCCCACATGTCCTCTGTCACCTGAGTGCCACTTGCAGATGTCTGGAGCCCTGAGTAGCTCAGCTGGAGCTAAGAACATAGAGGTGTCCAAAGCAAACACCTGTCTCTTGCAGACATGGCGATGCTGACAATTCATTTAGCCAAGATGGGTAAAGGTGGCTAAAATTAGGTGAAGTAATTTCATCTCATGGTTTTTTGGATCTCCCAAATCACCATTTACATGAGTAAGCCTGAATTCTCAGAATTGTCATCAGAGCCTTCTCTGAGAGCCAGCCAGCACATTGCAACTGGGACAGCTCCTTACACCAAACACTGCAGGGACAGCTGTAAACCCAGACTTTTCTAGTGGGCAAGGCTTCAAAAGCAAATGGCTACATAATACTAATAATTTTTATTTTGACAGAGTTGTCTTGAATTAGGATTACTACAGAGTTTAAGTTTTGGTTTTGGTTTTTTTTTTCCAAATGGAAAGAATAGTTTCAGAGAAATCTCCTAACAAAGTAAAAGAGATTCTTTTGCCTCTGAAATGTTTTACGTATTTTATATATGAAGAATTCAGTAAAACTAAGCAACTCATAATACTCTTCTATACCTATCTTCATTCAATATCTATCTATCTATCTATAATCTATCCTTCTATCTATCTACTCACCTACCTACCTATATATCAACCTATCTTCTCTATATCTATCAATCTTAAATAATTAATGGTCAAAAACTCATACAAGTATAATCACAGAATGTTAGGGTTTGGAAGGGACCTCCACAGATCATCTAACCCCTATTTTATGTTTGTATTTATTACTCGCTGTGCAGTCTTATCACACAGGCTCTCCTAGAAGGAGTAAAAATATGTTGCTTTCTAATCAGATTATCCCTCTGTCTTCTGAGTTTGAAACTCATGCAGGTGATAAAGCAAATCTGTGTTGGCCGGAAGAGAAGAGTATTCCTGGGATTGACTTGGGATAGGAATAAAACCCTAGACCAAGGACACATCTGAAAAACTGTGAATGTTGGAGATCACTGGCCCAACATTTCAGCTGCCAGGATCAAGGACATGATTCAAATGCCTGGGCTGGAAACCAGACTAGTTCATACCATCTCATTTCAAGAGGAGCTGTCAAATCATTTTGATGCAAATAGCTCAGATGCCTCAGGCTCCAGTGCTCAGTTTTTCTTGGTGCACAGAGCAAAGCAAAACAGTGAGAAGTTGGTCCCTGCAGACCTCCCTGTGTCATGGCCTCTGCTCTGCTGCCCCATCCCCATCCCTGCATCTCTCCTCCCAGGGCAACCACTTCTTTGCAAACAACGTTTTAAAAAAATCCCAAAAGAATTTTGGAAGAGAACAAAAAAAACAAAACAAAAAAAACACACTAAAACCAAAACCAAAACCAAACGAACAAAACAAAACAAAAAACAACAACAAAAACCCACACAACCAAAACCAACCAACCAATCAAACAAACAAACCAAAACACAACAAAACAAACACAGCCAGCCAACCTTCCCAGTTTGTCAGAGTACTTTATTTCATTTCCTATGGAGTACCAGCTCATTGGGCTTCTCCCTTTCCAGAGGAGTGACAAGAGACAGGGAGACAGCCACCCTTGAGAAAGGCCCTTCCCCACGGGACCTCTCTTAACCCACAGCAACCCTTCCCTCATGAGCTGATGGGCCACAGAGGGCCATCTAAAGCTCACCATAAATAATGTAGCATATTTAACCCAGAACACCAGGACAAGGGCTTTATCAAAGGAACAGAGGTTACTGTTTTGTCCATCTTTGCTTCTTTCGTTTGGTTAGCCTCAAAGCATAGTAGCTGTAAGTGCTCACTACAGTGCAGAGAATTTCCACCATGGATAGAAAATTTCCCTGTTACACAGCACTCTTCACTTTCTTCCAGGGATTACTCCGTTTTTATGAAGCTACCATGGTTCCATCAAGGTCAAGCAATAAGAAGAGAGTAAGAGCTCAGCTGAATATCCCCCAGGTAGATACTCAGAATCACTGGAGATACAGCAGAATACCCTGGCTGCTGCTTCAAAAGAGTATATAAGTGTCTCACAGGGGCTCTGTAACATCCACTTCCCCATGTGGACACCTCAGAGGCTTTAGAACCTCAGATCTCAGGTGGCACCAGACATCTCTATGTGAGCAGCTAAATCAAGCTGCTGAAACATCTACTGGGTACAGTCACACCACTCTTAAAGGCAGCCCTGAGTCCAGAAGTCTGAGATGTGCCCTTGCCCTGTCCTGCCTCATGGGACGTAAAATAGGTCAGTGAATCACATCCTAAAATTACATATTTCTCCCCATGGTTACACAGGGAGCTTGAAGCAAGCAGCAGCTAGCGTACACAGCTGTAGCTTTCCATTGTGAGCAGGGAGGTGAAGCCCACCTGAAACATCTGTCCATTAGTGAGATTTCTTTTATTTGGTAAAATAGATGCATTAGCTGAGAGTCATCTAGTGGCAAAAGAGCACAACAACAGATTTGGTGAGGAATTGGTCTTCTCTGTATAACGTCATGCTTTTACAGCCCTTCTTTGACACATGTATTATCAAAAATACTCCAGTTTCAGATGAACCACCTTACATATACTTTTTCCTCTAAGTGTGCTTCATCCCATCATGTAGCATTTCCACATACATTTTGTCCTACCACATCTGCTTTCCACCCCTCTGGATCTTTGAATAAAGTTTCCCTGCAGATTTTTATGCCTGCCACTTCTTTTTTTCTTCTCCAAAAAGATGGTAAAAAGCAGAGTCAATCCAGACATTCTCTGCAGATGTCAAAGAATGAATTCAAAACTTGCTCTGGACTTGTTTAATTTAGATGACCCTCACATGAAGGATGTTATGCCATGTATTTCCTCCCAGGAGCACCTAGCTTCAGAACAGGCTGAGACCTAGCCATGTGCACCTTCAACCCCTTCTTGCTTCTGACTAGAAAATATGCTGCAAAACACTTTTTCACAGAAAAAAAGCTTAGTGTGTGCCTGTGTGTAAATAGCGTTTTAAAAGTTTTAGAAATATCCTGTTCTGAGCAAGGACAATAACCCAGAGAAACCAGTGTCTCCATTGCCACTGACACTTGCATTTCTACAACTTTGTAGCAGATACAATTAAGATTAAAAGGAATGTTTCAAATTACCACTCAGAAAACGTGCCTTAAAAATGCACTGTGTCCCTTTTTGTATATAAATAATTGGGTCAAAGTTAAAACCCCTCAATCAAAATAGTGTTTGAGTATAAAGAAATATTTCTGTTAAGGTAGGATAATCATCTGGTTCTTGGACTTTTTCATCTTTGTTAATTTTCACTTTTTTTAAACACTCCTTATAGAGTCTTCCCTCCAAATCACTGTATAACATACCAAAACCCTCATTTTCCCTTGTACAGAGAGTTGTCACAGAAAACATGGGGTTCCTGCACTTCTCCACAATTCTTCTCACATCTATCGCCCTTTGTGTTCTTGCCATGCCCTGCCCATGAGACATGCTTAACCTGTGCCACTGTCATTTCCATGCACAGCTATTCCTGCCTGTCTGCAGGAGATGGCACACTGAAAAAAAACTTCTTAAAGACTTGAGATTTCGGACTCCTGCTCAGACTTCATCTGTGATGAAGAAATCTGTGATTTCCACGTAGAAAGGCTCTACCTGCTCCAGAGATGAACACAAGTATCCAGGAAAGCCAAACAAATGCCCTAAATAGGGCAGTTCTTACATAGTATTGGTTATGAAGCATCAAAGTTGAACAGAAGAAAAAGAGTTATAAATATATTAGCATGGCAACTCCATAATAAATGTAACCAACTTAATTCCTTAACATATATATGAGGTTTTTTTCAGGATTATGTCTGTCTAAAGGGAGCTTCACAAAGTAGTTTAAAAAACTCTGTATCTTTCCTGTAGTTTCATTGCAGAGTCTAACAACACCTTACTCTCCTACCTGTTTCCAGCAGTGAAACTATAATGCTCTTGCTTTGATTATCAGCGTGCAGCTCCTTGGGTTGGTCAGTGGTAAATCTTCTTTTACTGATTCCTAGGTTTGTTTTAATGATTATTGTGTGTTTAGTTTAGTCAGTTTTAAACAGACAAACTCTTAGCCCTATCTTTTGCATTAGCCTTGTGCCTAGAACCTAGACAAACAGGGATTATTTTCATACCATTGCATATCAGACAAAATATAACATTTCCCCTCCTTTAAGCCAAGCTAGTATTACCCCTCACACCAGTGCTCCATTGCTCTCTTATCAACAGTAATTACTATCCTCTCATTCTCTGCTCCAAAAAAAAAATAAAATTGGATATCTTTTGAAGAAAGAAGAAGACAGAAAAATTGCAAGTAGTCCTCCAAAGACAGAGACTCTGTATCTAGTTCTCAAGACTTGGGTTTATAGCTCTGTTTCATACTGCATCTTTCCTTGCAAAGTACAGTTAATTAATACGTAGTCTCTTTACAAGACGGCATTATTTTTGCTGGGTTTTTTTCTATTTTTTTTCTGATTGTGGACTCAATCAAAGAATATTATCATCAAGCCATTATTCCTCTCTGTGATCTAAATTTAACAACAGAAAATGGATCTAAATATACCAGGCTTAGTATCTTTGATTGTGTTTTTTACATTAACTTTAGCTACTGGAATTTGGGCTTCTTGGAAAAGCAAAAAGGACCAGCGGAACAGAAATCCAACTGAAATGGCCATAGTTGGAGGCAGGAATATAAATATTTTCATTGGATTGTTTACTGCAACAGGTAAGTTTTCTTAAAGGACTTTTAAATATTCTTCTTAAAACACATGAATTGCATAGATCTGGAGGACTTCTCTTTCAAAGCAAGTGAAGTCCTTTAATGTCAGGGCAGATTTTACCTAAGTGTGGCTTTAAAGGAGTATGGTTTCATGAATCATTTTGGGATGGATTCTTCCAAACCTCTTCACACTGAGCAGAAGCTGATGTTTATGTAGATTCTTTTAAATTAAAGAGATTAATTTAAGAGTTTAGTTAAGAGTTACAGACTTTAATTTAAGACTGACTGAAGACTATGACACTTTTCATTAAGGAGGACTGTGGTCTTAATCTTGAACCAGTTTCTGTTATCCAGCATAAAAGAAGAACTTTATTCCTGGATCAGTCCATCTCTGTGTAGAACAAATTGCTGCTCATGGCAAGCACTGGGCTCTCTCTTAAAGAGAAAAAGTTCCCCCCTGATTGCTGCCTTCTCTTTCCCTTTTCTCTCCTTGCTGCCTGGCAGCATCTGAAATTTGCTATCCTGACCCATTTTTTGTGAAGGCTTCCCCAAAAGGTATTTGCCTGGCTAAGACTCTTAAGCTCATGTTGTAGGTTTTCATTCTGACTGCAATGTCTGCTTGCATTTATTTCTCCTAATGTCTGTTTTCTTAGACTGTGTGAATGATGATCATGAAGGATGCTCTATCAATCACAGTAGAATAACAAAGGCAATTATGTTTGCTCTAGCAAAAGTCTTGCAGTGAGAAAAATGAAATTTAAAATTGGTATATTCAAATCGCCTCTAAATGTTTAAACATTGAACTCACAGATATTAATTCTTGAACCTGGGAAATTATTTAAGGTGGGATTCTAATACTGTTACCTGTACTCAGCAGCACATGTCACTATGGGAGAAAATTTGTAAAGAAAATAGAAGTGTGATTAAATATTCATATGAGAGTGAGGTTTACAAGCTCTCAGAGTGTTCTACAAGACTAGTTGAGACCATGTATCATGATTCTTACCTTTTCATCTTCCATGTTTACAGCCACCTGGGTTGGAGGAGCATATATCAATGGCACAGCTGAAATTGTCTACCTGCCTTCAAAAGGACTATTGTGGGTCCAGGCACCTGTGGGATTTGCCTTGTCCCTTGTTATTGGTAAATAATCTGCATAATCAGGGCACATAAGCTTTAAAAAAATAAATCATATGAGTATATTAAGATGTGTAACAGAGTATAGAGTACATTTGAAGGATGATTTTGTTTCTTCAGTCTCCCATAGATCCAGAATAAGGATCTATAATGCTATCCTCTAAACTGAAATGTAAGAAATTGGGGTAGCTTGGAGCTATTGTAGAGTTTTGCCTGCTTGGAACAATTTATGGGACAAAAATGTTATCTGAGAACTTCAGAAATATGTGGCTATGTGCATGTTGTTTTTTATGTCATAGTCTCTTATTCACAGACTATTGAAAGTATTGGTATCCTTTTAATTTTTTCTTCAAAATTTCTGTGTGATGAAATACTATTCTCTTGATTTTTTTCCACTAAAATGCATTCTTCTCATTCTTCTCAGTCTCATCTCAGGATGAATTTGTAGTGTATCCAGATTATCCCACTATACAGCTAGTCACTATTTTGTTGAGACTAAGTTAAGTTTGCAGTGTTCTATACCTAAGTTGCCATTTCTAACTCCAAGAATTACTGGACTCATGCTGAGGTTCAGCTGTCTTGTCAAGAGCAGAGCTTCTTCCAGTTCACACTGAGTTATACCATAAAACTCTAGGGACACAGGATGATTAAAGCAAAGAGACCTGTGCAGACCTTGCACAGGAATTTCTAAAAGCACAATAACCTTTATTCTCGAGTCAGAGAAAATAGTCCAACTGACGTGAATATGAATCAGGCTTGGCAATGTACTGCCAGCTTTTCTTATGTGAGTAACTCTTACTAATGAAATTGAGGAGTGCAGGTCTGATCCTGCAATTTTTACTCATGTCAGTAGTGCCCAGACAAACAGTCCTGTTGGCTTTGGGGTTAGGCACAATACGCATTCTTTGGGTTTAATGAAACAGCTGTACATCTGAAGTCCAATATTTAGATGAAGGCGGGTGGGACTCAGCTCAATGTGTAGATTAAAACAGTAAAGTTCTGAAAAGAAACAATGAAGCCACCAAAATGAAATGTAACCAGAAAAGGAACTTAAATCAACATGTTGCACCACATGGTCAAGGACAAACTTCGTCTCTTTTTTAGCCAGATATGAGTCTTCAATGCCTCACTCTGCCTACTGGCATTTTCCATAGAAGGCACTTCAGAACACTTTGTATCTCAGGTTCACAGGTCACTGGAGATGGAGAGGAGACTATATGTGGATGTTCTCTGAGCTAAGTTCCTGTTAGGGTCATACAGGTATCTTTTGCCATTTGGGGTGCCCTAGGTTACTCTACCTGGTCTCCAGTAGCCACTCCAGAAAGATGCAGGTCTGCCAAAAGTGAAGGGTCATACCTGTCAGCTGTAAGCAGATGTCCTTTATAACCTGGGACCTCTCAGGTGGATGAAGCCTCATGTTCAGGCAAGTGAATTAAGGCCCCAGTGTCTGTTTAGTTGCATCCTTCTCTAGGATCCATTATGTACAAATACACACTCACTATACAGGTCTGATACACAAATACCATAGTATTCTATTTTATTTATTTATTTATTTTTAATCTGGAACACATGCAAAATTCTACCAAAATATCATCATTTTTGATAGGTGGTTTCTTCTTTGTAAATCCAATGAGATCTAAGAATTACGTGACAGTGATGGATCCCCTTCAAGAAACTTATGGGAATGTGATGGGAAGCTTACTCTTCATTCCACCACTGCTAGGAGAGGTGTTCTGGTTTGCAGCTATCCTGGCATCCCTGGGTAAATACTTATTTTGCTGTTATATTTATTAAAGGTCATGTGGCACAACTATCAGACTGTAACACGCATTTGGGAATTGTGTTGAACTGAGCTGTGGAAAGCTGTTTCCTATCTCCTTTCATGAGAGCAACACAAGCTTTTCTCATTTCCAGAAAATAAGTTTGTAGGTTTAAAACAAATGACAGTAGTGTATATTCATAATAGTACATTAGAAAGGTCTGGCAATATGAGTTAGTACCTTCTTCTTGCCTGTAAGACAGTAGATGTAAGAAGGCAAAGTGCCTTGTCAAAGGCCATGTATCAAGATAGAAGCAAGAATGGGAAGGGAACATAGGCTCTCCCGAGTCCTCACTCTGCTCACTCTCTGTAGACCTTGTGCTTCTCATACAGTGTGGTGTGCTGGTGTCAAGGGAATAGCATAGACTTTATTTCTTCTGTATTTTGCATGCATGAAATCTGTGTTAAAATACTTGACCGTTGTCCTTGTCTGCAGGTGCAACAATGAGGGTCATCTTGGATATTGGAGGTTCTTTGGCTATCGTTGTCTCAGCATGCACTGTCATTCTTTACACTCTACTGGGAGGCCTCTACTCTGTGGCATACACAGATGTCATCCAGCTGGTTTTCATTACCCTCAGTCTGGTAAGTCCTATGCATTTCTTTATCAACAGTTCCTAGCTAAGTTCTGCAGAACCTCTCCAAAACAATCTTGGCTCTGGAAAGGACAAAAAGATATGTCTACCAAAGGCATCAATTGACCTGAATTATAGACTCATGTTCTTGATGATACTATGAACCAGAAACATGCAGATTTAGAGTAAGGAAGTGGGGGGAAGGAAGACTCTTAGTCCAAGTTTAATCCTACATAACTTTACGTTCTACATCTATCTTAATTTTAATAACTGAATAGATTCTCCAACAACAAGGACTGTGGGGAAATGGTTAACTCTTTCTGTTTCTATCCTAGTGGATCTGTATACCCTTTGCCCTGGTGAACTCTGCAACGGAAAGTATTTATTACACTGCAACTCACCAATCTTACCAAGACCCTTGGATTGGGAAGATAGAAAAACAATATCTTGGAAGGTGGCTGGATGACTTCTTCTACCTGGTATGGAGTATTGATTGGACAGGTGGTTGGGAGAAGGGATTGTGGTGGAGACTTCCTGCTGGAAAACTTCTGGGTTCTTCCAACCAGGAGCCCTATGTTGCACAGTTGGCAGGGACAAAATGATGTATAAAACCTTCTCTCAGACAATGCAACATACTGAGTGGTCTAGGCTTGTCTGTGGGAAAGAAAGAAGCAGTTGGGACACTCCATCCCTTACACATGTGAAGGAATGTACTGCTTGAGTAAGATGACCCAGGCAACTAATTCCACTCCTGGACCTAAATGAGGCATTTCCTACTTTTTAGGAGGTTGGTCTTGCAGCCTCAAGCAAAAAGCCTACAGTGCTTTTTACATAATTTTGTAAAATTCCCTCTATTTGAAAAAAAGACAACGAACAATAACAACAAAAAAATTACACAACTGAAGGTCATCAGCATTCATGGTGCCATTGGCTTCACTGCACAATTTAATTTTTAAGCTATCAATATAACCAAGACCACAGAAGGTTGTTATGCTCTTGCTACACTGGTAATAGGGATATACAAAGCTTGAGCTTGTTCGGTGAGGACATAATCTTCAGATTTTCCCTGCTGAAATTTGCCTGATAAGAAAGTGAAAATGGTGATTTTATTTTTAATTTTAGATTATACTCTAGCTTAGTTTGGTTAGATTTTTTACAGAAGTTGCGTTCCTGGGAAACTTCTCCTCTCCTTTCCTTCCCCTGTGTCTGTTTCACTATGGCAAGCAATGAATTTTTCAGCTTTCTCAGTTTGCCAAGCCATTAACCCGTTTTGATCAAAATTTTGCATCCGTCACAATGAAAACAAAGGAAAAGGACATCCTCAACCATCAGAAATATCAACCTCAATAGTTAAAGCTGTGAAACATTTATGCATTTGAAATGAGAGTTTTATAACAGTAAAAGTTATCATCCATATGGATGGACGGATGGATAGATGGATAGATGCATAGATGGATGGATGAATGGTGCCCTACAGCATCCAGCAGCCTGGTGGGTATCACTGGTAACATCTGAATGTTTCAGGTGCTTGGGAGCATCCCATGGCAAACTTACTTCCAAAGAGTGCTCTCTGTTGCCTCAACAAGACAGGCAAGGCTCATCTCCTACCTCTCTGGACTTGGGTGCTTTTCAATGGCCATCCCCTCTGTGTTGGTTGGTGCAGTTGCAGCATCAACAGGTAAAACTAATTGTCTCTGAATAACGAACTTGGTTTTTTCAAAGATGATTAAAACAGGATCCAAAGAAGTCCAGATTTAGGCTTAAAATTACCTGGTCCTGTGTATCCACAAGCATAACACTGGCCACAGAGCTAGATGGTCTATACCAGAAATGTGAAGTCCCCTGAGCTTCAGTGCACGGCTACCTAGAGACGTTTAAATGGCCCCAAGATATGTTTAAAGCTCTTTCATTATGATGAAATGGCTTTTCATGGACTTTGTGTGAAGGAAAGATGATGGCAGACTCTGTAAAACCCTGTGTAATCCTACTTTCCAAGAAATCTTATGCTTGCTTCTGTTAATGTCTTCTGCATGTAAGACCTGACAATATTACTACAGATTGTTAATAAGATTCTGAAGAAAATTCACTTGAAGGAATCAAGAAGTTCCATCCTGTAAACTCACAGCCCTCACCCAGGGCATCAGTTCAGTGTTGGATATTAGCAAGGGTTAAAGAACAGTCATTTAAATAAATTAACTCATTCATTCATCACTAGGGGCATCAAAGCAAAACTCCTCACGAGCAGGTTCTAGAAGGTTCGCCTTTAACTGTCCGAGTTCTGGAAATACATGAAGCACAGCTATTTCTATAGATGCTACTGGGGAAAAGGAAAATCTTTGCTCTAGTGAGAGCTACAGCATACTAAGGGGAATCACAAGAGATCATAACAGAATCCAAAAAGTCAATCCAAGCCCTAAAATACTGGGTGGGTCTCAGTCCTCAGCCCTGCTGTGGCAGGTCCCTGTGGAAAAGCAGCTTCAAAGACAGTAGAAATGTCAATGAAGGATTTGTTATGACTTTTCCTTGTTCTGATTTAAAGACTGGAACCAGACAAACTATGGTCTTCCGAGTCCACTCGAGAGAGGGGAATCAGCAATGGTACTGCCTCTTGTTTTACACTATCTCTGCCCCGCATACATCTCCATTGCTGGCTTGGGAGCCATCGCTGCTGCTGCAATGTCTTCTGCAGATTCAGCTCTTCTCTCTGCTGGCTCCATGTTTGCTCACAATATCTACAGGAAAATCCTGAGGAAAAAGGTACTTGATTAGAGCATTCTGTAGTTTTGGTGCCAGGAAAGATACTTTTGTTTCAGGACCATTTTAAATCCAGTCTGTGTGGCCTGTGATTAGAAGTGTCTGTACTTCAGCTGCTGAGCTGAGTTCTGGAGCTAGAGCTTCAAACATAGGTCAGGGGTGTTCATATCTTTGGTAGAGATACAAACACCCACACTGGTGAGCTTGGCTCTATAAAGACTGTAATAAAATTTGGACTAGGATATTAATGGAAACAGCATAAAACTATGATCCTTAAAATTACAGAGAGCAGCTCCATCTCCAGGGATGCCTGCCTTGGGTGGCTGTTGGTGGCAAGCATTGCCTGAAAGCAGCAAGGGTGTGGTAAGAACTAGCCCAGGGCAGAGCAGTGCTGCTCACCTCACCAGTAAACACCATGTCTGTAATGTTACAATCTCTGTTTTGCAGGCTACAGAGATGGAGGTCTTATGGGCCATGAGAACTTCCATGTTAGTGTTTGGGACCGGGGCTGCTGGTTTGGCTTTTTACTCCAGCTCTGTCTACGACCTCTGGTTCCTCAGTGGGGAGCTGGTGTACACCCTGCTCTTCCCCCAGCTCTGCTGTGCACTCTTCATTCCCAGCACCAACACCTATGGCTCAGCTGCTGGCTTCTTGTTTGGGCTCCTTCTGAGGCTGCTGGCAGGGGAGCCTGCTCTAAACATCCCCCCTGTCATCTGCTACACAGGCTGCTCCGTGATGAATGGGACCTACAGTCAGATCTTCCCCTTTAAAACATTCACCATGCTTCTCACCCTGGGGACAGTCGTGGCTGTCTCGTACCTGGCTGCGGTTTTGTTTCAGAGAAACCTCCTTCCCCGCAGGTGGGATGTTTGCAATATCATGGGGGGAACCAACACCCTCATACCTCTGCAGCAGATGGAGAAACAGATGGATTCACCAACAGCTGCACTAGAAGAGAATCGTGATTAAATGTAGAGCCTCATTTGAAAGGTCACGGTGCATTTAGCAATTAGAGTATGGCACAAGCAGCATCGCTCTTCCCTTTGCTTTCTCCACTAATGAATTATTTACAGTCCTCACAGAGTAATAAAGCCTTATTCTGTTCATCCAAGGAGACTGTGTGAGCTCGGAGTCTGCAGTGATTAAAGGCGCATGGTGGTGGAGCACAATCTTCTGGTGGTGACCCCAAGGCACCTAGGGCCCCGGCAGTGTGTGCTTTGGGGTGCCCCTGGTACCCCACCTGAAAGCAAGGTTACAAATCATGCTCCCACATTTATGGCATTCTCAAATCACATACTTTTCTCACCACAAAGGAGGTGAATTAATGTTTAATAAAGTGGGTATTCTTGATTAAAAAAAAAGGTGAGCAAACCTGTTCCCATTACCACAGCTTGAGTTTTAGCATAATCATCCCTGAGGAGCCCATCAAACCTATAAAAACACAGATTACTGAATGCCGTGCAGCCACCACAGGACTCCAGAAGTAACATCAGTTCCACACCATTCTTGATATGCTTTACAAAGCTTTCCTTGATACTGCAAAAACTTTTGCATAGACTTCTCCCAAGCCACGGTTTCAGGTCACACAGCCAGTCTGCTGACACATGGCTGAGGAGAGGACACCCCCTCTCCTGTGATCTGAAAGGGCAGAAGCAGATGAGCAGGATGAAGCAACAGCCCTTAAATACTGGATAAGAAAGTTTTACATAGCCACTATTTACAAAAAATCATCCAGCAGGAAAAATGGAGGTGCCAGAGAGACTCTTGAATGAGTCTTTTCCAAAACACCTGGCTAAATCACTCGTGTGAAGGTGTTAGTCAAGCACGTGGTGGAACGGTGTGGAACACACACAAACTCTTGTGCGAGAACTCAGAAGACTGTGATGACAGAAAGGTGCTGGAAACTGATCCTGAACCTGCCCGCAGGGACACGATCCCAAAAAATTCAAGCCACTAGGTCTGAACAGAAAAGCATCTGATACCTTGTTTGCATAAATTCTCAATGGGTCAGAAGAAAAGCAAACCAGCTAACTAGTGATTTTGGCTTCTAGCCTGAAGTTTGATGGACCAAGACTATCCTTCAGTGGGATGGGTCATTGAGATGGGAGCTGAAATAAAGATTCAGAAGGAACCTGCAGTGATGGCTGTCATTTTATACTTCCCTCAGCAGCTGTGCAGTGGCTCACCGAGGGTCAGTCATAATTCACCCACAACTGCCAGCAGAAACCATGCTCTGGGTAGCCCCTCACCACATAACTTTTACAAAGCGGTTGTGGGATCTGCTCTGCATGGAAATACCTGGCACTGTTGGAGGGAAGATATTTACTGACATATCCAAAATAACACAGAGCAGAACAACCCTGACAGACACCTGAGATGATGAGGGTGAAACCAATATGCTACTCAGTGAATTGCTTCCAGCACACGCTGAACACACCACTATGCATGCACAAGGTGAGGACCCCTGCTGCTGTCAACATACACAGCCACAGCAAGCTCAGTGAGGAGCCATGTGTCACTCTGAACTGTACCAAGGCAAGTGCAGTGGCTTCGGAGGAGGACAGGCAGCCCCAAGGTCTAGATATGGTTTTGGTGACTGCTCCCTATGGGGACCATCCATCTCCTTTAAAATACCTATCCTCAGCAAGGTGGAGATTCTGCTCCTCATCAGAAAAAACATTACACAACTTCATGCTTTGCCATAGTGCTAGTAAGTACCTGGGCACACTTTAACTTTCTGTGCACAGCAGTCTTATTGATATGCTTTGTTAAGCCAAGACCAGAAATTCTTTCCTGTGTTTCTCAAGACTGTCACAAATTATTAATTATAATGTGTCTAGAAACAGGGGGGGGGGAAATGTTTTGAAAATTAAAAGTATTACCATTAACTATGGCTCCAGGCAGTCACCCACTGACGTCTTTCACACCCCAGTGATTTGAGTGGGAGCATGTGAGGTCGTGTTCAGCTAAGGGAGACACCAAAGCTATCATTACTGTAATGCCAGAAGAACTGGGCTCTTGCTGTTTAATCACAGTTGCTGTATGCTGATTCAAACATACTCCCCTGCAAGGTTTAGGGGTGACCTAATTTGGGGACCTGTATGGTCCTCTGTGTGGAGCAGACCAAAGCCAACATACTGCACTTGCACAGGGACACAGACCAGCTGCATAGCCCAGAGGAGAGTGAAATTCCAATGTCCTCATGTCAAGGTCAGCATCCTATTCATCAACCATCAACCATTCCACCCAGAGGCTCTGAAAGGCAAATGACTACATCTGGAAATACCTTTTCTCTACACTGCTGTGCCCAGCTTCTCCTGATGTTCCCCTACAGAGTGCCAAAGTTTGACATTAGAGCCTTTCTGTGCTCACACACTTGGCCTGGCAGGCAATAGATCTAAAGCTTCCACAGACAACGTCAAAGGACAGTGCTCTGCGGTAGGACCTTGCTGAAATGCGTCACCACCACTGTCATGTCACCACCTGGCGTCACCACAGAAAACTCCTAGTGACTTCAAATAGCACTGTAAGGGGTATCTGGCATACTCAGCAGAAACACTTTGCCCTTACAAAGCTTCTCTGAATTTCATACCACTAAAATACGCTTTGCTTTGCGTGGAGAGACAAAAATGTCAAAGGCACAATTACTGTAACTCTCCTGAATGTTTACCAATTTCCATCCATATATGACTCCCTCCTCAGAACATCCCCCTTCAAGCTTATAAAGAAAACATTCATCAAGGTCAGACAAAGTTTTGAAAGCAATTAGCTGCAAGTAAAATAAATATAAAAACAATTCTAGCCTATACTTAATGACAAAAAGCCTAGTTGTTCAGCATATCCAACGTCCTTGAGGTGTTGCCAGCATGGGGGATAATAATCCAGCTCCCATGAAATCATTCCTCTCACAGCTTACTGCCTCCAGTTCACTATTCCTTTATTTTCCTTGACGTCTCTTTATAAAAAAAAATAATTGCTCAGGCACTGGAGGGCCCAGTTTATTTTTTCATTTGTAGATTTACCTCCTTTGCTCCTTACATGTATCCATGCCGATGACTGTACAGTTCCAGTTTTTATTAACTTTTCTCAGCCTAGACAGCTGCTACCTGTTTCTGGCATTTTTTGAGGTTAATAATACTCTATCTGTCATGTCCAAGACCTGTAGTTTGAGAGGCATTTGGTTTTCAGTGAGTTCTCAGCATCTTATCAGATCCTTATCAAGCATCTTTGGATGTCTGCTTTATGTAGATGAGAAAAACCTGGGGAGGAACAACATGAGGCACCAGGACAGGCTGTGGGCCAAGACAACAATGTGTTCTTCTGAAAGAAAAAGAAAACAACACCAACAGCCTCCTGAGCTGCATCAGGCAGAGCACTGCCACCAGGTTGAGGTAGGTGACCCTTCTCCTCTGCTCAGCCCTGGTGAGAGAGAGTCCAGTGAAGGACTATGAAAGTGGTTCAGGGTTTGGAGCTTCAGTCATACAATGAGAGGCTGTGAGGACTGGGACTGTTCAGCCTGGAGAAGAGAAGGCTCAGGCAGATCTTATCAATGTATATAAATACCTGAAAGAGGGGAGGGGTGTGTGTGTGTATGTGGAAGACAGAGCCATATACTTCTCAGTGGTACTCAGTGAGAGGACAAGAGGCAATGGGCACAAATTAAAACACGGAATAATCCATAAGAAAAGTCTTTTTCACTGTAAGTGTGGTCAGGCACTTGAGCAGGTCACCCAGAGAGATTGTGAAAATATCTCCATCCTTGGAGATATTCAAATTCAACTGGACACATAGGTCTAAGCAACTTACTTTCACTGAGCCTGCTCTGAGAAGGAGGTTGGACTAAACAATTTCCAGCCGTGCCTTCTTACCCTAGCCTTGTGTGATTTTGTGATCCTGGAAGAATGTAATGACAGTCTTGTGGCATGATCTAGAGGCTAAATGCCTTTGGCAGAAACATTCCTCTGGTGGGCTGGACTGAGTGTCCCTTCAGGTATGTTCTCACCTTAGTCCTTGGTAATAACAAGCAGTTGAATCCTAGAAAGTTTTCATTTTAAATTTATAAAACTATGCCCTTTTTTTTTTATTGCCATACAGTGGTCTGAACCCAAAATTGCCCACGGTAACAGAAGTGCAGCTTATCTGTCTGCATGCAATTGTTTATAAAAACTAAAAAAAGCTGAGACAAAATGGCCAGAAAGATCTGTATCATATATGTTAATACAGGTATGATACAAACTCTTGAAGGCTCCTGGTGCCATTGCGGCTAATGCATAACAACAAGCAGAAAGACTCTAAAAAAGGAGAAAAGAGCTTCCAGATTAAAAAAGTGGCTGAACTGTATTTTGGTCAGCTGCCTCAAAGGAGATGAGGAGCCTGTTGTAGCACTGGGTCAGGGTTATGTCTACATATCTAAATACTTCTGCACGATGGAGTCCCAGGCATCTAGGCCAAATTGTGGAGTGAATGTAGTCAGAATGTGAGGGTGCAAAGCCTGCTTGAATAGAAGTGCGAGACTGTAGAAGTTGGTGGAGGGAGACAAATCTAACCCAAACTCAGTCCTCTGGAATGATCTGGAGTGAACTATATCCAGAATAGTACCTGAGTTTTGGTTTCAAAGAAACCAGTTGGTTCCCTCCAAAAAAGATTCAGGGAATGCACTGACATTCACACAAAGTGAAGAGTCAGTGGCCCAGGACCTGGTACTGAAGTGAGAGGATAAAATATCAGCAGTAGACAGACCTAAAGCAGCAAGCATCAGCATCTGGGCAGCACTCGCCCGGGCTGGCAGAATCCACTGAGATACCCTGAGGCTTCCATTGTCTTGGTTTTCCTTGACATTTTTAGACTTCATCTCCTGTGGGTCACCTGAGATGGTATTAGACAGAAATTTGATTAAGAAACCAGAAGAATACAAAATCAATGCCATGTACATTAGGTGGATTAGCAACTGGCTAACTGACAGGTCTTGAAATGCAATTACAAGTAAGAAATTATCATCCAGCATCTGAATCTCTAGTGAAGTTGATTCTTGGCATCATGCTATTGATCTGCATTTATCAGTGACTGGGTAGGCAGTGAGAAGCAGTCCACATCATGTGCTCAGATAGTTAAATGAGATGCACTTCAGTATAGGCTAATGGACAATCTAACACAGATGTCTATAGATAGATCAAGTGAATCACAATCTAAAGCCAGCTATTGGCTGTGTTGTCCTGAGAGGAAGCCCCTGGTGATGCTATGCACCTTAATGCTGAAATTTAGATGGATCATACCCAGAGCATGTTCCCGATACTTTGATAATGCCTCTTTTCTCTCACAGGCAGGGCTTAAGACAATATCCAGTGTCTGGAAGATAAAACTAGACACATTCAGACTACAAACAAAGCTCAGCTTTTTAAATGTAAGATTCATTAAATGTTAGAAAAATTTGCCAAGGACTGAGGTGGATTCTTAATCAGTGAAAATGCTACAATGAAACTGAAAGCTTTTGTGAAACTTACCCTCTGTTTTAAGGATTAATTAATTCAGGGGGGCCTTAGGGTATGTGATTACCAGCCCAGAGCTCAGATTGGTGAAACACAATGATGTCTTTGATTCTTTCATTCTCCTTGTTTGGTCTACTGGAGTTTGGCAATCAGGTACCATTCAGAAAACCCCTACCACTTTTAGCTTAATGCTGACAAATGCTCAGAGCCCTGCTTGTTACCCTTGACCTCCAGCAATGGAGAAGAGTCAAGACCACAGTGAGACTTGGGTTTCTAAATCTGAACTGTGTCCTACATCAGCAGACACTGTCTGTATTGGACCCCAGGTTGTCTCTGCAAAGACAGGAGAAGAAAGTGTGATTGTTAAAGAAGAAGAAAGTAGAATTAAGAAAAATGAAGCATATTTACAACTCTGGAATTCTTGTTATGCAACTACAAGCTGTGACAATTGCATTAGATTGCAGCAAGGGCATGACAGGGTTTTCTTTAATACAAACATGGGATTTATTTTCTCCCAGACTTCATCTATGCTCTTAACTCAGGAATAACAGACCTTGACATAATTACAGGATCGGAGAGAAATATGGGAATAAAGCAATCAGAAAAACTTCCAACTTTACCAGTTTAGTTAGCCAGGGTGCCAATACACCCTTATCACAGCACGATAAGCACAGTCCCAGGATTGATACACAACAGAACTAAATAGGACAGTTTGAAACAATGCCTAGCAGAGATTAATCCCCCTGCACATCCCTTGATCATATTAAGTTTTTAAACCTAACTTATTAACTGCGATGGTGAACTATCAAATTGGTGACTTAGTAGGATACCGATGCTGAACACCACCCTCCCTAGCTTTCCTCTCCCCTGTACAACTTGCAAGGCAATGTAAACCCCTGGTTCCAACCCAGATTTGCATGGCAAGAAAGGAGAAAGAGGTTTCTTGAGAAGATGGAAGAAACAGGACCAGCACGAGAGGCAGGATAGAGGTTGCGCTCACCACTCCTCCAGCTGTGCTATTGTAGGCAAGAGAATGTATAAACCACTGTTTGGTCTGTGAATTTTTATTTGGATTGTATCACTCTAAATATCCCTCTGGTGGGAATGTCAGGTGAGGATTTTGTCACTGGATAAAACTGGAGGGTCTCCTGCTTTTCAAATAAAGTTTTGAGAAAGTACAAAAATGCTAAGACAACTTAAGATTCCTTTTCCTTAAACACTGCAGCTCTGGCATATTCTGTGAGATGTGCCTTATTGGGCAGCGTTGAGTCCTTCTGATCACCATTCTTGACAAGTTGTTTTAAAGGCAAATGTCAACGAATTCCCCATCCAGACACCCAAATTGCAGGGAGGTTTTACATATATACTCTCTAGCACCACCTAAGCACAGCCCCAGGTAGCACAAACCAGAGCTTCCCTTTCAAAGCACACTTTTACATGTCTCTCCTAGTACCACCAGGAGTGTCCTGACGAGGAGACTGCTGCCAAGCACCATTGCATGCCCCTTGTCAGTCTGATATGCACCTCCCCAAGTGGTCGGTGGCCTTCAGGCCCTTGCAAGGCACCTGCAGCATGTCCCAGGTCATGATGTACCAGGTGCATCTGTTAAGGTTGTTGGGAAGTCTTCTGTTGTCAGTGATAATGCTACAAGACCTCCCCCACCAGCCACCACTGGACTCCTGAAAATTAGAAGCAAAAAATAAAGTTTCCCTTTCTGATATGTTTGGAGTGGTCCCTGAGTCCTCTCCACACACAGCCTGAGGTGGGGAGCCGAGCCAAGGCTATAATTGCCACTGTGACGTCTGTGGTGCTCCAGGAGGAAACCACACATGGTGCATGTGTAAGGGTCTGAGCAGTACCTGCCCTGAGTAACCCATACTTGTTTCTGTGGAAGACACCGTAATTACACCACCATTGCTCAAACATGGTCATTATTTGAAAGGCAACATGCCTAACATGCTTCAGCAGTCATTCTGCAGGGCCAGATGGGATTGACTTGATTTGCTTCAATGCTGCTTATTCTCAGCTCTTCTGCAGGCACTGTGTCCAAATGTGGGAGCCAACATGGGCAGTGAGGAGCATCAAGCCTGGCTCCCCGGAGAGACCCTGAGGCAGCTCCTGCTCAGCCCTTCTGCAAACCCAGACTGAGCCTTAAATCAGTGGTAGAAAAAGTGGGTTCTGGTTTGGGCAGCTACATTAGACCACATGAGGACACGTCTGTGCTGACAGGGCAGGTCAAAGTAAATTCTTTGCACTAAATTTCACCATATGAAATGGAGAAGTGCTGAGTTGATCCACAGAAAAAGAGCCACAGAAACTCAAATGTAGATTTTTAAATGGTCCATTTCACCTAGACCAGCTTAATTATGCTTAATTATTGTTTTGCTTAATTATTAATCATATTTTATTCTATTTATGTTCTTGCCCAGTCTGTACATATCACTACTCCTGCATCTTAGGACAGTGACCAGATTTGGAGATGGGAGACAGGCAGATGCCTGGGACATCTCAAGATTTGAGCTGACAAAAGCTTGTGCTATTCTGGTAATAGAGAGGATAGAATTGAAACTCACAGGGGAAAAAAAGGAAGACACAAGATTTGCCCCTTTTTGAGATTGTTTTCATTCTGCACACAATGGACAGATGTGCCATTTGCTTTGCTGAATTCTGCATTTGAAAATATTCCTGCTGCTGATGATCAACAGCAAAATGTACTGTGGGCAAGCAAAGCAGAACTAGAGTATCTTGAAAGTGGTCAGATGATTCTTACATGTGGCAAAAGCTCCTTTTATATTTTCTTTGTATGGCGTAACACTAACCAAGCCCCTTTCTAGGCAACAGCGGATAACTTCAGACATTGATGTGAGGTGAAAGGTTATATAAGTGACTGACCTCCTGGTGTCCTGCACACTGGAACATAAATATTTTTATTTAATCAGAACTGCGTAATTACTTTGCTATTATTTTTGCTGCAACACACAGTCCAAGGGCAATCAAAAGAGACTTCAGAGCCTTGGGATAGTTAGTAAGGAAATCTGGGACACAGGTTATTTTTTCCTCTCTCCTTCCAGTTGCAGGCAGTGGTACTGGAAGAAACAGATGGACCCAATGTATTAATACATGGCTTTATGACTGGTGTCACCACTACAATTTTTTTTTTTTTTTAATAATGGGATGGTCTACACAGGACCAGGCCTGCTGGCATTGGATGGGAATCACCTTCTCAAAGGAGGAAGAGAGTGTTTGCTCATGAGCTAGCAGGGCCCACTGACAGAGCTCTAAACCGGACTTGAAGAGGGAAGGAAATAATGTCAGGTTTGCCCATAGCAACCTGTGGGACAACATGCCAAAGTTAGAGGGACGAGGTACTACTGAGGGCTCTCAGCCTGTTGTTCTGAGATGTACTGGTGACACTGCCGCACACTTCATGTCCTATGGACATGAGCCAGGGGCTCCTGAGCTAATAGGAGCCAACACAGAAACACCAGTGAAATATCTCAAAGGAATTAAAGGTTGTTTCTCTAAGAAGGTGACACAGCTGACAGCCCAGCTGAAGGTCCTCTACACCAATGCATGCAGCATGGGCAACAAACAGGAGGAATTGGAAGCCATAATGCTGCTAGAAAGCTACAACCTGGTTGCTATTACTGAAACTTGATGGGATGAATCCCATGACTGGAGCGTGGCTATTGATGGCTACAGGCTGTTCAGAAGGGACAGGAGAGAAAGTAGAGGCAAAGACATTGCCCTCTACATCAAGAAATGGATAGAGTGTGAAGAGTTGTTTCTGAAGAATAGCCACAAGCAGGTTGAAAGCTTATGGGTAAGAATGAAAGACCAAGGCAACAAAGGGAACCTTGTCACTGGTGTCTCCTACAGACTGGTCAATCAAGGGGAACCTGTTGATGAAGCCTTCTTAATCCAGCTACAGAAAGCTTCATGCTCACAGCCTCTTGTCCTGCTGGGGTACTTCACCCCAACATCTTCTGGAAAAACAGCATAGCAAGCTGCAGGCAATCCAGGAGACTCCTGGAGTACATTCACGATAACTTCTTAAGCCAGATAATAGACAACCCTACCAGAGGGGATGCGATACTGAACCTGAGGGTCACCAACACAAGTAAGATAATTGGTGATGTCGAGGAGGCATCCTGGGCTGCAGTGATCATGCACTGGTGGAGTTCAGAGTCCTGAGGGAGGTAGGCCAGGTGAGGGGTAAAGTCAGGACCCTGAATTTTAAGAAAGCAAACTTCCACCACTTCAAAGAGTTATCCAATAGGACCCCCTGGGAAACTGCCCTCAAGGACAAGGAAGCAGAACAGAGCTGGCAGATCTTTAAGGATGTTTTCCATAAAGCAAAGGAGCTCTTGATCCACAGGTGTAAGAAATCAGGCAAGGAAGGAAGAGACCAGCCTGGCCAAGTTAAGACCTGCTAGCCAAACTAAAAGGCAAAAAGGAACTGCACAGGCAGTGGAAACAGGGACAGGTATCCTGGAAAGAGTTTAGGGATGCTTCCCAGTTGTATAGAGATGGGGTCAGGAAGGACAAGGTGTAGCTGGAGCTGAACTTTTTAAGGAATGCAAAGAAGGGCTGCCACAGGTATGTCAGCTGGAAAAGGAAGGTCACAGAAGGTGTACCCCCCTCAATGAGCAAGACTGGCAAACAATTAACAAAAAACAAGGAGAAGGCTGAGGTACTCAACAACTTTTTTGCTTCTGTCTTCACTGGTAACCTCTCTTTCCACACCTCTCAAGTGAATGGACCACAAGACAGGGATGGGGGAGCAAAGTCTCTCCCACTGTAAGAGAAGGTCAGGTTTATGACCACCTGAGGAACCTGTCTATGAGACCTGATGAGATATATACCAGAGTCCTGAGGGAAGTGGCTGATGTAGTGGTCAAGCCACTCTCCATGATATTTGAAAAGTCCTGGCAGTCAGGTGCAGTCTCCGGTGACTGGAAAAAGGGAAACATTGCAGTCATTATAAAAAAGGGTAGAAAAGAGGATCCCAGGAACTACCAACCTGTCGGCCTCACCTCTGTGCCTGGGAAATCATGGAACAGATCCTCCTAGAAGCTCTGATAAGGCACATGGAGGACAAGGAGGTGATTGGCCCACCAGTCACCATGGTTATCCAATTATTCTCCTCCATCCCACCTCGCCATCTCCACATTTGACATGTGTCTCCCATTTCTTGGGTGAGATCTTATTCAAGCTGTGAAATAAAAGGCAAAAGGAGAAAGACAGCACACCCTGCTTATGGGCTTTTGGACTGTAGCCTGGGAAAATAATCCTGAAAATATTTAGCAAACAGATTTCAAATTCTTGAGCAGCTTCAGATGAACCAAAACAAGTTTTTGATAATAGATTTACCTACCAGGAGATGCCTTGGATTCTTTAAGCCTCTTTGATTTATAGAGCTGGACTATAAAATCTGAAAGACAAGTCTTTGAATGCACATACACAGCTTTCTAGGAGAGCCAGCCTGCCTGTGTCGCTAAACACAGTCTCTACAAGGTCCCCAGAAACAAGCGTCAACTGCACTGGGCAGAAATCCCAACCCAGTAGTTGTAGTAGAAGTGAGGCATGGATGCTGCCATTGCCTTCCTTCAGTTTCTGGGAAGCTCTTGTTGGCACAGTCATACCAGAAAGCCTTTGTAGCCAGCTCCTACAAGACTGACTTCTAATTTTGCAGGATTTTGTATGTTTTCATGGCTGTCACACCTGCCCTGATTGGTGCTATAGCTGGTTCTATGGGTCAAGCTGCTTTCCTTAGCATGGCTTGTGGTGCAGGAATTGCATCTAGAGTTGATAATCAATGCCCCAGTGTCTTAGGCATCATCTGCAGGCAAGTGCTTTGAGCATGGTGAACTGGACAAAGGAGGAGGAAGGAAGATAGAGAAAAAAACACTAATTAAGAGCTCAGTGAATTGCAGTGATCATACTACGTGTCCTGCTACTTCAGTGCAAGCCTGCAGCCACTGCCCCTGTGCTGGCAGTGCCCTGTGCTCTTGACATGCTGACTGGAAAGGATAAAAGTCATCTCAGACTCAAGAAAATACAGAATTTTTTTGTCTGTTTTGCCATATACTGCCTAAAAAAAAAGCAACATCGTGCTTTGGTTTCCCATTGAAAGAAAACAGGGGTATTGCACTCTTTGTAAATATAGGAGGAGGAAGTAATATCTTGGAAGTGTTTTAATGCCACATCGCAAAAGCCTGTTTTGTTTCTGACACTTAATAATGCCTCGTGGGCAAATGCAATGACCCAGCTGTCCCCACTCAAAGGTGTGCTTCCCATACCTCCCATATGATAAAACTGTTTTCAAATGTCTCTGTTCTGCTAAGTATCTGTGCATCCTCAGATATACATTTCTGCATCTTTCAAGGCTGAGTTTCCCTTCATTTCATTTTTTCCTTTATTTTCCTAACCCCCAAAACCACAGACCAAAATCACAAGAAGACTCAGGCAGTCTAGATTGCTTATAAAGTGGAGGAATGCTGACAGACCAGGACTGCCCATGGTCTTTCCTCTTACAGCTACGGATTGATTTAGGGTAAGAGAATGGCTTTTTGTACTGTGCCTCTGCCAACAAAAAAAAAAAAAAAAAAAAAAAAGGCAAGAAGAAACCACTGATAAACAAAGTGCATATTTGGCCAGGTTCTATTTCAGCTGCTGAAAAGTACTTTTTTTCACCTTATACAAATTAAACGAATGTTTTTACACACTGAGACCTCCGAACAAATGTTATTTTCACTTCTACAAGACAAGAATAAGGTAAGCCTGGACCACCAACTTCATGTGAAAGATGAGGATCCAGCAGGATGTTACCTATTTTTCTTCTATACCTGTGCCTGTTGTACATCTGTGTTGCTGGTTCAGAAGCCTGCAGTTCATACCTGCTCTTTGCCAGCCGTTTGCCAGCTCACTGCACTGACCAAAAGCATCTCAAGGCAGCAATAAGCTGTCTCTGCAGCCCTCTGACCCTGCAGATACAATGCCCTGTAGTCCCCGTTAACATTTCTTTTCTCCCATGGTTTCTTACAGGAGGAAATTACCTCTAAACTGCTAATGCAGGTCCTGAAGTTCTGTGAATTTTTAACTCTAGGGGATTTTTTTATTTTCTTCAACAAAAGACAAGGTCAAACATTTTGTTGAGTCCAAAAAGACATCAAAGGAGAAGGGTGAGAAAAAAAAAAAAAAAGGCAAACCCTATGTGCAAAGCATTTTGGAGTACTCATGAGGCATATTAGAGAGCAAAAGGAGCTTTCTGGCTCCTATCTGGCTGTTGCTGCAGTTGTTAATGTGGTTTTGTTCTATTATTAATGACACCAGAAAGAGAAATCAGGTTTTATGGACAAACCTGAGAGACTCTCAGGAGGCAAAGAAAAGGAAGGGGAAAAAAAAACCCCAAAACAACAACAACTTAAAATAATGGAAATAAGCAAAGGGAAGGGGAAAGAAAACTTAAAATACTGAGCATGTAGCAATAAAAATCTGCAGATGTCTATAGCACAGTAGGGATGGTTGAATCAAATCTTATACAAAGTTGTAAATCATTCCCAGAGCCTACTAGTTTAAGGCCACTTTGTAATTAAACCAGAAAAGAAAACCTGATTTCTTACAGCCTATGATATATTGCTTGATACATTCATGTTTCCTAGAACTGCTTTTTGACAAGCAGAGAAAAATAAAACCAGAAATGCAACATTAATAGACAAAATGTCCATAACCTGGAGTGGTATATCATCGGCCCCATCTGAATGTGGTTGGACAAGATTTCAATAAAAAGCTTTGCTAGAACAATACATCAGGAGTATCCCAAGGTAAGTAATCTCAGGATTAACACTCAGTCTGGATGTCCTGTAAAGTCACCCTGAGTTAGTCACCAAATCAGCATCCCTGCAGACATGCCAGGCAGTGTGCACCCCTTTGTTTCCACCTGACAGAAACTGCTCCACTGCGGAAGCCTTTGCACTAATGCCCAAGAACCAAAGCCCAGGACTTACCACCACCTTGTCTACAACACCCTCTTAAAAACTCATCCCAACAGTAGGAGAGATCTGCTGAAGCACATCCCCCATGGCATTTGGTGTGCTTGAGGCATGTAGATGCTGGGGGAACTCAGAGGGGCCAAGCATCAAGGCTAAATTTATTTAGACTGACTGCTAATCAATCACAGAATCATAGGATGGTTTCAGTTTGAAAAAACCTTTAAAAGATCATTTAGTCAAATGCCCCTTGCAATGAGCAGGGATACCTTCAACTGGATCAAGTTGCTCAGAACCCCATCCAACCTGACCTTGAATGCTTTCAAGGAGCATCTACCAGCTCTCTGGGCAAGCTGTTCCAGTGTTTCACCTCCCTCATTGTAAAAAATGTCTTCCACCCATGTTTGGTCTGCTGGCAAGAAATGAGAGCATTTCCCAGCCTAGCCTTAACCAGGAGTAGGATGGGTTTACATCTACCTCCTTTTAGTTTAAAAACATTCCTTGTCCTATCAAAACAGGCCCTGCTGTGTCCATAAAGAATAATAAAGCTGTCACCAGTACTCCTTGAAGTCAAGTGATTTGCTCAGCAGTCACCTGTTGATGGGACTGTACCTCCTGGTCCCCAACACCAGCCCCTGTGATGCAGCTCACCACAGCCATGCTCTTCTGCAGGCTGCTAGTGGGGAGCCTGCCCCAAAAATCCCTCCTGTCCTTTTCTGCTCTGCTGTCCTGCCAACAGGCTCCCACTCTGCCCAAAGGCTCATCCATTGCTGACATTTCACACCCCTATGCATTTTTGGTTAAGAGAAACTTCCACCTTTGCAAAGGGGATGTTGGCAGCACAGCAGGAGAAAGTGTTGCTCGCAGTGGGCTCTCAGGGAGAGAGGAACCAGCCAGCTTTCAGATAAATGGCGTTTATAAAAATCTGATTAAATGCTTTCTTAGTATTGGGCATTTTGTCATATGTGTCACAGTATTTCTTGAGGCGCAGTATAAAAAAAAACCAACCTCTAGACATTTTATTATTTTCCCTTTAAAAAGAAGGAATCTGAAAATGCTTTGCTGTTAATTATTGATGCTGAAAACAAACACTCATTTCTTATCCCAGGAATGAACATTTGCAAAGCCAAAGCTGCCGATATTTGGGAAGAACTCCAGACCTGCGTTTCAATTTCATGACTAACATCTGTCGTTCCAATAGAGTGGATTAAATCAGTGCAACCAGTGTGATACATTTTAAATTACTCAAAGTTCAATTAATTTTATGTGAGTGTATGTCCCATATGTTGTGCTGCTAAAATAGGTCGCTGAGACAAGAGTTCAGAAATGTAAGAAAAGGTTTAAAGAAATGAAAAAGGAAAATGTCATAAATCTACATTACCATGAGATCTTCTTTAATGGTCTGAGGAATAAAACTGCTGCGAAGCAATGGGATCAGGAAGAAATTTTCATACTGTGGATCTCATTTTCAGACACATTGCCCTAATGCAGCAGAGAGGATCTGGCAAAGCACAGAAGCAGCTCAGGCAGATAGGGTGGAAGGAAACACTTTGTAGAATGCCTTTGCAGATGAAGTGACACCACGTTTTCAGGCACCACCAGCAGCAGGCTGCAAAACCTACATGCGATCGAGTATTTGGTCAGTGTGTCTTCACTGACCTCTTCTCCCTCTGTCCCTTCACCTGACTTCCATTGCTGAAGCTTCAAGAGATGCACCAGAAGTCAGGGAAGTTGGAGGTTTTATAAATAGTAAAAGATACACCTTGGAGACCATGCAGGTTTCACCCTCTCTTGCCAAGGGCTGACCTAAATCCTAGGAAGTCCCTCCTGAGTTGTGCAGGTAGGAAACCCTAATGTCACACAGAAGCTGTCACCTGGATGCACATGACAGTGTCGCACTTGTTCAAAAGCCCCCGTGGGAGCAGTACCCCCACAGCCAAGCCTTGAGCAAGCCCAGCCACAGTCCTGCTCAGCTTCCTGCCCGGGACTGTGCTTCAGCCATTCAAACCCCTGAGGGGCTCACTTGTCATCCTCACAGGCGAGCAGTACATAGGGAAGCCTGCTCTAATCCATACAGCACAGTGGGAGATTTGGCTGCCTGGAGCGGAGGGCTCCGGCAGACCCCAGCCGTCCCTCCTCGAGTACGTAGGTAATTGACCTTTTCTCCTACCCATCCCGAGCAGCCTGTGACCAGCAGATTGAGGTGTCCTTCCGCACCCAGCGAAAGAAAACTTGAGGAGAGGGAAACACAAGGAAGACAGGAATGGAAAACCTGCCGAAGGGTCACCCCAGTGTGTAACACTTTTGCCCGTCAGAAGGGCGGCTCTCCTAGGGGTGCAAATGGCCTCTGGCAGCATATGCCCCTCAGCAAGGGTGAATTTTCAGGACTGGGGATTTCGCATGTTTTCTAACCATGTTTCCCCTTAACTCACACTGTCCCATGCTTTCTGAAAGAAGGACAAGTATTTCTGGGGACCTCCTCTGGAAGACGATGGAAGGGGAGAGGAGCACGCAGTGTTTGTGCCGGGTGCGGTGCGATGGGAACGGGGCTCATTTTCCAGCGTGGTGGTCTGAGATGTCCCCTGGGGACAGCGCGATGCTGCTGCCCAGCCCCACCATCTGACCCGCAGCATCACCAGACTCCCGGGGGAAATACAGTTCTTTTTAACACTCCGAAGGGAAATCTCCCTTGCGGATGCGCTTTTCCTTAGCAATCACACAAAACCAAAAAAGCATCCTCGCCCAAGCGCCGCGATCCCCGGGCTCGGTTCCCTTCGCTCCGGCGGGTGCTCGGCGGTCCCAGTTCGCTCCCCCGCTGGGAAGCGGCACCGCCTGGCAGGGCTGCGCGGCCCCCCCGGCTGCCCATTAGCGCTCATTTCCTGGCTGGGGCGATGGCAGGCGGCCGGGCAGCACTTTCCCTTCCTCAGCCAATTGCATCTTCAGTCCGTATCGGAGGATCGCGGGCTGTGAGGCGTGGGAGAGCCCGAGAGCCGGTGCGACGAGCGCCGGGGGCTGCTGAGACCAACCTCGGAACCGCGAAGGAGGGGGAGGGAGAGGAGGGAGAGGGTCGAGAAGAGGCCTGGGGCGGGCAGCCCCCGGGGTCGGGCGGCGCTGGCCGGCCCAGCCGCTTAAATGCAACCCCTGAGGCACCGGCTTCTGTCCGATGAGACCGCTCCAGGGCTGCCGGGGACGGGGCGTCGTCGTGGGGACCGTCACCCTCTGCCTGGCCGCCGGCTGGGCTCTGCAGAGTAAGTGTCCATTTCTCCCCTCCGCTTTTTCCACCGCCCCTTTCCTCCTCCTCCTCCTCCTCGCCGCGCTACGCCCGGCTCAGCCTCAGCGCCCGGCAGCTGCGCGGGGCGGTGGGAAGAAGCCGGCTGCTCCCCCGGGCCCACGCTTGGGCTGCCGGCAAACGGCGAGAGCCCTTCCCAAGCTGGCCTTAACCGGGAGCGTCCGGAGAGCTGCCGGAGGGGGAATGGGGACGGTACACACTGGGGTTCAGGCAGGAATCGCTGCTTTCTGCAGGCTGGAAACGGTCTAGGAAGGCTCGTCCCCGCTCCTGCTGCTGCTCGGAGGAGACGAGGGAGCCGAGCGGTGCCAGCCCGCCGCTGCAGTCCGGCCGCCCGGGCGAGGAGCCGCAGCCGCGGGGGGACGAGTCCCCCGAGCAGGCGCCGTTCCCTCTGCGTTTCCAACAGCAGAGAGGAAGAGAGGAAGAGGAAACAAATCCCCGTTAAGCAGCCCGAGAGCAGATGGGTTACGCGGCGGTGAAGAGGGAATGTGGATTTCAACCCAGCACGCCCCAGGGGGAGAGTGGGGAGGGGGCAGCGCGCACGGAGCCGGCCGGGCTCTCCAGGCGAGATCCCGAGAAGGCTGCAGCCAGCCCCCACGCCTGGGGAGTGGGGTGGGCAGTGCCACCAGTGGGTTTGGTTTGGACACGCCACACTGTCTTATTCATCATCAAGGTGACGCACAAGCAGGTCACCGAAGGGTGGAGGAACTGTCCCCAGAATTTTAAAGCTCCATTTGAGAGCTGCCCCCCTCATTCTAGAGCTCCGGCAGGGAGGCTCCTCGCTGCCGGACCATTCCCATCTGCTCCCCTGAACGTTGCAGGCCCAGCCGTCTATCTACGGCCAGGTCTGGTACACAGAGCTGTGCTTCCAGCTTTGACTTTCGGCCAGGCGAATACTTTGGAGCACAGAAGAGTGCCAGGGACAGCAAACTCACCGCACTTCAAGTGGCATTGGTACCCTCTTCTCCTCGGTGCATGTTGTACTGGGCGTGAAAGGTCTGGTTTTGCAACCAGCAGAGCGCAGAGGCCTTGCACAGGGCACTGCAGGTGGGTGTGATGTTTGCTCTCAAGGCTGATGCAGGGCTGTTTGGATTAGACCGGTTCAGGTGATGTAGGCAGTCTAGGTGTTAATAATATTTTTGAATGGTGAGATACTGCATTGCCTCATCTGGCTTTGTGTGCTGGATAGGGACTGAACATGTTTGCAAATAATGTCATGGAAGGATCTTTTTTCTTTTTTTTTTTTTCTTTTTTTTTTTTGCCTTTCAGATTTACCTTGCAATCACACATTCAAAACAAAGCCATGCCTTTATCAAAACATAAAAGGGTCACTGTGGTGAGACACTCGGCTCCTGTCTGGTCAGAAACAGTGCAAAAGGCCTTTAAATAAACACACGGAGCAGGAAACAATTGGAACAATTTGCAGCGATTACCAGAGGTTCCCGTCTGTTCTGTTTCTCTAGCTGGCACAAACCCCTTTTTCAGAGCTCTGGTTAGTCTCTGCTGCACATGGGCTGAGCAGCAGACCACAGCTTAGCTGAGGATGTGCTGGGCTACCCGGAAAGCGCCATGTGCCTGCAAGGGGACTGGACAGCACAAGTGTGACCAGATGCCCACAAAGGAGCAATCCCAGGAGTGTTATCTTGGAAGAAGCCTTGTTCCTATCTGGTTAAAAAATACGGAGTGACTGGGGCTTTCTCCTGTGCTGGTCCCATAGGTGAGGATCTGGAAATCAACCTGGTTTCTTGACCTGCCTTACCTTGATCAGCAGTTTATTAATTCTGCAGCAGATTCCAAATAGAATGAAATCAGCTCGTAATACATTTCCCCATCTTTCCCCATTTGTGGTTGCTCTGAGGTTTTGCCCATGGGTGTCCTTATTTTTTTATAAGATTTTTAAAAATAATGTATTTCCCTCAGAGATTTATTTTTCTTGGCCCTTTTAAACCATCCTTTTCTCTGAAAACTCTGCAGAACCTCCAGGATCATCCCATGAGGTCCTGCTCTGTGCTTCTTCAGCATAGCTGAGGGTCTCATCCTCTCGCTCCACTGGGTTACAGACGTTTGCAGCTCAGCATTAGTTTTTCAGTCCTGTTCATGCAGTCAGGCTGTTCCCACAGTATGAGAGGAGAGTGGGTGAGCTGTTCCAAGCCAAACCAGGAAAAGGCATTCAGCTGTAAGGTTCAGTCTGTGCTTTATCTGCCTTTTGTCTGGTTTGATTTTTGTGGGTAGATAACAGGATTTCTGTCTCTAGCCAAGTGTCTCAAACATGCCTCTAATTATAAAAAAACCTCCACAACTATGCCAACTGAAACTCAGATGTTTGATGTTCATCCAAATCTTCATGCAGAAATACCCCCACACAAGCAGAAATTATTGAATTATTGCAGTTACACATTAAACTGAATGGTCAGTTCAGTTTCACAGTGTTATGAACAGCTCTATAATCGTATCAGGAGGAATTACGTGAGAATTAAATACTCTTTCACGTGCATTTTTGCCTGGAAATCATTTCTGACTTCACATGAACTGTGTACTTTTGATAATATGCAATTTAGCTGCACTGGCATATAACTGGCTGCTTTTACAGAATTGTTGTCTCAAATGTTGATTACGCGTCCTCAAAACATGATGATGTCCTTGCCAAGCCTTCACATACTTAGGCCTGCTACAGTTCTTGCTTTTGGGGGATGGTATTAACAGGTTACCTTGGCCACAGTGATTAAACTTTCCATTTCAACGCAGGATTTTAAAGGAAAGACATACAAGAATACGAAAGCATTGCTCAGTTTTCAGAAAACGTTATGCTCCCTTACCTAGAAAGACTCTTCCAAACTCTCTTCTCTGGGGTACTGAAACACTAAAACACATGCAATTACTTGTGCTGTATGGTGGAAACGTTTTTCCTGACTATCACCAATTCAAAATGTGTATTTAGTCTTTAATTTAAGTATGTAAGTTCCTTTTATGGTCAGCAGAAAGAAAGGGAAGCTGCAAAGTGTAACACATCCTCTCTTAAAACAGACCACTAGGTCACGTTGGATGAATCACACCCCAGAGGTACCATCCTGCCCTGGAAGGCTGGTGCGGCATCACCTCCACACTCATCATCCTCCTTTGTCTTGCAGCTCCCGGAGGAGTATCGTTAGTTGTCCCACAAGCCAACATTAACACAACAGTGGCACAAAACATCCTCCTCTCAGTTGAATACTCTTGCAGAGGTGTCGCCACCATTGAGTGGAAGCATGTGTCGAGCTGGGGCACCACCAAGATTGTTGAGTGGAAAAGTGGGAATTATGTCAACGTATCCACCGTCTACAAGGACAGAGTGACTACTTTTGAAAATGGCTCTATACAGCTTCTGAATGTGGGCATGAGAGATGCTGGCTACTATTTTATCACTGTAACGGAGGAGTATGGAACCAGCACGTACGGCACCATCATAGTCAACGTTTATGGTACAAACTAGATGGGACTTCTTGGCTTTACCCTGTCTTTAAACATTAATCTGCTCATAATCAATTTGATATGTTTTTTTTTCTGTCCTTCCTGCAGAGATTATCTATGAAGATTTACATTTTGTAGCAGTTCTCTTTGCATTTCTTGCTGCAGTATCTGCCATTTTGATCTGCTTCATGTGGTTGTGTAATAAATCTCTGCGCCTATTTCAGAAGAAGACAACACAAAAACTAACAGGTATCTCTTTCAGAATGCAGACAAGGTATTGCAAGTTTGAATTTTGAGCCTAAAATTCACTTGTTATTTGAGCCATAAAGGTGCTAAGCAGGGACACTGAGAAACAAGACCGGAAGGGTTCGGTTACCCTGTTCGACTCTTTACTAGCTGAGGAAACTGAATAATAGGTATTTAGTTGCAAATCAATCCACAGGACATCTGCCTTATACATTTTACATCAGAAACCACAACACACTTCCCAACATTGCTAACTGCAAAACTCAGGGAGGAAGGGACAGAGATGCAATAATCCCCCATCAGAGGTCGTGAGTCAAAGTCAAGAGCATCAGCAATGCTTTCAGGGTCTGTACCAGAAATGCATCTCCTAGGGGAAGATACCCAAATTGCCCTTAGGAGTGGCCCCCACCTCACTTCATGGAGGACTGCATTTCTCCCTCTCCCCTTAAACCCACCTTTCATCCATCCTCATGTTTGATCCAGTTGCAGACTCCAGCGAACACCAACTAATATCAAAACCAGACTCCTAACGTGCACCAAAGACACCAGTTATGAAAAGCAGATCAAGGGAACACAAGGGCTGCACTGAAGGGAACATTCACACATTAGAGAGGAAATTTCCAAGCCACCGTCAGGAATATTCATTCTAGGCAAGCAAGACAAATGCTACGGGCCTGGGCTCAAGCTCTGGACACATCCTTGGAATGGGAGGTTTCTTTTACCACTTCAAAACATCTCAGGTGTTCACCTCCCTTCTTTGGAAGTGCAGATCCACTAGTAGTTTTTTGCCCTCTAGGTAGAAGGTCTGTCTTCTTCAGTAAGTGTTGCTTAAGCTGTTACATTACAACAAGCAGCCTAAGTATCAGTATTTTATTAGACCGACACAGATATGCAAGAATCTTAAGCCTCACCACCCAGACTTTGTTGTCAGTTCTGCAAAACCTAACATAAGAGATTAATTTGGCTCGAGCTGTCTCTTCCTTTCTGCTGCTCATCTACAGCTCTAACACCTGCTGTTCTTTTCATCACTCACAAGCTTCTGTAGCTACTGAAAATTTTCCTATCATGACAGAAAACACAGGGTTTTGTTTGGATAAAGCCTCTTCCTCTGGTTAAAGCCAATCTTCCTACACAGATGAATCAAATACAGTTATTTGACAGAGTTCAGGAAAGCCACAGTTCTGGAGACTTGTTTTGTTATCTCCCAGAACATGATCCAAAACAGGGACCTAACTTCTGCTTCAGTTCCACCTTAGAAGAGTCCTCTTGTCATAAGCCGTGAAGAGAGGTGCAAGGACAGGCCCGATGGCCTTTAGTTTTCATAGTGCCTTTAGTCTTGTGTTGGAAGAAACCACTTTAAAGATTGTGAAGGACTTTTTAAGCGGCTAAATATTTGGAAAGATGTATTTAAAACCTAATTGTAGATGAGTAAGCTTGAGCTAATATTAAAAAGTTCAAAATGTCTCAGCTATTAACACAGAGTTGTTAATTTTGGAACACTGGACTTCCAATCTATTTGCTGATCAATAATAAAATCCTTCTATTTGCAGCAAGTACAACTGAAGAGATTGAACTGGAAACCATTGAGTGCTAGCCAAGGACTGTTTCATAACAAAAATAACAGTTCTACCTCGGGAGAAAGTATTGGCAAAGAAAGCGAGAAGAAACTTAAAAGGTAAAATGTTTGTGAGTACTGTAGAAACCCCCTGACTTGCAAACTAATTGGACATTGTCACAGCTTAGGACCAGGGCAGCCCGCTAGACGTATAACAGACGCTCTCTGTTAACCCCCCTCCCTCCTCAAAGGGGAAGAGAAAGAGAATAAGGGAAAGAGACTTAGCAATTAGAAAAGGAAACTAGAACAGCTTTAATGAAAATGAAATTAATAATTATAAAAATGGAATAGATACAAATATACACAAAATCAGTATCAAACCCAATCCCCATGATGGTAATTACATCACTGTCACCACTGATGCTGTGGACCAGGCACTGGGAAAGTTCCAGACTGGGCCCAGCAGCAGATGGGAGCTGTGTTCAGGAGCTGGATTCTGGTACCAGATTCAGGAACACACAGATCAGGATCAAAGGCAGAATGGACAGAGTCCTCC
>WTSP01019471.1:30855-62643 GCA_025331215.1 Actenoides lindsayi | reverse complement strand
CTTATCTTCTCCTGGCAGGGTGGGATCACAGAATCACAGAATGTGATTCACCCACTGCCCCTTGTCCTATCATTGGGCATCACTGAGAAGAGCCTGGCTCCATCCTCCTGGCACTCATCCTTTATATATTTATAAACATTGACGAGGTCAGTTGATGAGGTCATTGATGATGCCCACCAGAGAGCAGCACTGACCAGCCATGACCTGCCTTTATAGTGCTGCATGATAGGGACTTGGTTATATGGCAGCTACTCAGGCTAAGCATAGTTGAGGTTTCTCAAGCCTCAAGTTAAGGCCCAATAGAGCAGGTGTGGCTTGCCCAAGATCAACAATTCCTCCACTATAACGTCTGCCACAATGAACGCACTATAGAGTCAAGTGCAATATTGGGTAGGTCTTATATACATATTACAGATTATTTTACAAGCTGCAGAAGTCTCTTTGACAAGACAGAATTGGGTATAAAGCTAAAAGCTTGGATGTTTGTTTGAGCAGGTTGTGTTCATGTACCATCAAAATATGATTTCTCTGAACTAGTAAAGTTGGGAGGATGGTTATTTGGAGGAGAAGACCACTTGTTGCACATACTTTTGCTTTCAGAACTTTTATTTTTTGTTTTACATTTTGATCAATGTACTTGAGACAAAGAAGAGTGAATGGAGGAATGCAAATAAAGAAACAAAAATACAATTTGCATGCAATTGTATTGTTTTTCTCTGCTTCAAATTCAATAAAACCTGGTTTGATTTCTGTTTAGTCTCTGGTAGGAGAATTCATATTCTAGTAAGAACTACAAATATAAATTTTGTCATATCTAGAAAAAAAAAATTAATATTTTACCTCTCATTCAACTGAAAGCAAGAAACTCCAGAAATTTCCTGAAATGTTTGTTTTGTAATTCTCCAGATTAAACTAGTAACCTCAATAAGGGTTTAAATTACATCTTGAAGACATTTGACATTGGATCATTGCTAAGATTTCATGGAGTAGATTTGGACAGGGTTTTTTTTTGGTAGGATTCAGTATGAGTCTTTTTGAGGCAATGCTGGATGTTTGTAAATCCTGTCTCAACGAGTGGGAGATGAAGGTGTCTGACACTTCTGAGGAAGAACACAGAACTACCAAGATCATTTTACCCATCACATGGAGCAGTATTTTAATAAGATATATAGCTACTATATATTCATAAGAGGACAACAACAGTTAAAAGTGTATTTAGAAATGTGAGTCACATTTCACAGGAAAGAAAAGCAACTTGCCATTTCTGCTGCAGTACTTACTTCTTATTACAATAATAATAAGCAACAAGAATGATTTTGAGGGTTCCAGAATAGGAGGGAAAACCAAGTATTAGCAACAATTCATTGTCCAGACCAAGGAGGTACTAAAAGCTACAGACAATAGCTATGAATAATGCCAGCCAACAACTGGGACAGTAGCAAGCCAATGAAAGAATAATTGTGCCACTATTAAGCTTTCATGATAATCCAATGAAATCCAAATAAATGGAAATATACTGATAGTGATACACAAGTGATTGGGGATGACTCTTGCTGGTTTGAGATAGATCTGTAACATGGCTTTCTTAATAATCTGTTCATCATTGTGTTTTATATGACATATTCATTTTCCTCTGTGAAACAATGTTCTTCGTTACCCATTCCAGATAACAAAATCCCTTTCACCTGACACTTGATAACATTCCCTCTGCCCCAACTGTTACAGCTTACTAAGAAGTGCATCTAAATCCATCTATGTTTTTCTATGTAAATATTGCAAAAGATGTTTTTGCAAAGGTAGTTTATATGTAGATGCCCCATCCCTGCAACTATTCAAAGTTTGGGTGAACAGGTCTTTGAGAACCCTGAATGTCATCACCAAAGATCCCTTCCAACCCAAACCTTTCTGTGATTCTATGATTCTATGATTCATTTGCCATATCTAGAAGAGAAGTAACCTTGGTGCCTGTTAAAATTACTTCAGTCCACTTTAATCCCTATAGTTTAAAATGAAATTAATACATTTTCTTCCAGCATACAGTTATATTCTTGATTACAAAGCTGAAAGCCATGTCACCAACATAAAGCATAAAATAGCAAAACTTAATCTTAGACTATACTCAATTAGGATCTTAGTGGCTCCTGTATCTGACCTAGCTTGGGCCATTTGGTTTATTTTGTGCAGAGATGTACTCCTGTATTGAAAGCTATTTGAGCTCACTTTTCAAACAGTACCTTACAGGTACATGAACATTTCCTGTCTGTAAAAATTCCTTCAAACAAGAAGGGTTAGAGTCTATCAGTCTCCTAAGATAGAGTCACATATTTTTGTTTTGTAAAAGACCAAACATGGACATGTTGCCTGGCACACCACTTCTCCTAATATTACATTTAGACAAAAATTACACAGTTGTTTGTTAGGGTTTTTTTTTAATACTGCTACAAGACTAGGAAACATCTCAACTGATTTTCAAGGCCACAGGGGAAATTCTAGATTCTAACTCTGTCATGCCCGAGTCAGCAGAAATGTTCTCCTGCACCTGATGGGCCAAAATATGAAAGAGAAGAAGAAGGGAGAAGACAACTGAACATGGAAACACTCCTAACACTCACTTTTGCAAAATATGTCATCCAAGAGTCAGTTGTCTCTATCAGTTACCAGAAGTCATCATTAAAAACATCTTTATGTATTTTGAGAATGATTTGTACATTCTATAGTAAGTATTTGCATTGAGAACTCTTCATTCACATCAAAGATACAGACTGTCTACACTCACGGAAAAGGAAGTGTCCTGATTCTATAAGACATAAATTCTCATCAACATGTTGTAAGAAATGGCCATGAAGTATGAACTGTACTTAAAATATACAGTTAAACCTTATAAGGGCACACATTGATATATTTCTTTAATGACAAGGAAATGTTTCTTAGATGGAAGAGTAAAAAAAGCTTTCCAGTTTTAGTTTCAGTAGTCCCCAGTGTCATTTTACAGGTGAAGAACTGATATTTCTTCAGTTCAAAAAGATCTTGTAGAGATAGATACAATAGATGTGAGTTGTACATGCAAGAGTATTTATTGTTTGCTTTATTATATCATGAAGGAGCATAGAAGGAGTCACCAGCTAGAAAAACAGAACAACCAGATATAGTAGGAACATATCCACACTTTTAGATTATATTATTTCATTTGACTTTGTAATATTATGAAACAATTCCCTATTTCTTCATGATTACATTTGGAATTCTCCTTGAAAAAAATGAAAAATTCATTTAGAACTAAGATATGTGATAAAATCCAAATAGTGAAACTTTAATTAATAAACTATTAAACAAAGCCTTGATGACTGCTCTGTAGATTTATAACTCTGTATATTTGTTAATTAATTAACATTTGTTTAATGTTTTGAACATAACAAACACCATGAAAGCACTAAGCACAATTAGTCACTCTTTTGAAGACTTTAGTTGAAAGAATTAACTCAGATGGATTAGAGGGAAAATAATCTGACTAAGTAGATGGATTAACAAGATGACAGTTGGATTTCATTACTGCAGGGATAAGAAGCAATTTCTGCTGTTAAGATTACATTTATGGATGGCAGAGAAAAAATGAGGGACAGTGTTCAGGACACTGTGTGTCTAGCATTGCCATCTGCATGTACAAACAGGACACCTTCTATATTGGATTTGTGAGGCAAGGTTTTGACAACAGGAGAGTTACAGGGGTGGTTTCTGTGAGCAGCTGATGCAAGTTTCACCCTATGTCTGATGGAGCCAATGTCAGATGGATCCAAGACAGACCTGCTCCTCACCAAGGCTGAGCCTATCAGTGACAGTGGTAGTGCTTCTGTGATAATATTTAAGAAAGGGAAAAAGTTGTTGCAGAACAGCAACTGCAGCAGAAGAAAGGAATGAGAATATGTGAGAGAAATGACTACAGACACCAAAGCCAGTGAAGAAGATGGAGGTGGTCCAGGCACCATAGCAGAGATTCCCCTGCAGCCCATGATGAAGACCATGGTGAGGCAGATTGTCCTCCTGCAGCCCATGGAAGTTAATGGTGGGGCAGATATCCACCTGCAGTCTGTGGGGGACCTCATGCCAGAACAGGTGGATGGTTGAAGGAGGATGTGACCCCATGGGAGCAGGCTGGAGCAGGCTCCTTCAGAGCCTGTGGACCCAAGGAAAGAGGAGCCCACATTGGAGCAGGATTGTTGGCAGGACTTGTGACCTCATGGGCGACCGACAGTGGAGCAGCCTAGCAGTCTGCTCCTAAAAGGCAGTACATGGTACTAGGAAACCATGCTGAAAAAGTTAATGAAAAACTACAGCCCATGGATAAGACTCTCACTGAAGAAATTTGTGGAGAACTGTCTTCTGTTGGACAGACCCCATGCTGGAGCAGTGGAAGAGCATGAGTAGTTCTCATCTTCAGGAGGAGGGAGCAGCAGAGACAGCATGTGATGAACTCACTGCAAACCCCATTCCCCTGTGTCACTAGAGGGGAGGAGGTAGAGAAAATATGAAAGTAAACTTTAGCCCAGGAACAAGGGAGGGATGGAGGGGAAGGTGTTTAAAAATATTTTTTTTATTTTTCATTATCCTACTATAATTTGATTGGTAATAAATTAAACTAATTTATCCAAGTCAAGTCTGTTTTGCCTGTGATGATGATTGATGAATGGTCTCTCCTTGACCTTATCTCAGCCCACGAGCCTTTCGTATATTTTCATTCCCCATCCTGCCAAAGAGAGGAGTGATAGAGAGGCTTTGTTTGGCACCAGGTGTCCAGACAACCACCACAACCCACCACACTTACATTTCCTTCTTATATGACATGACAACAGCTATATGGTCATGCATCTCTTTGCACCTTCACCTGTCACATCAGCAACTTCTTTCATTACTCTCCTACTCTCTATCATTTCATTGATCATGCTTCTGTGGGTTTTGATTCCTGCATCTACTTCTTCATCAGCTCAGAGCAATCACTGACCCTTGATATATCTAATAGTAAAAGTCAGGCCCTTTGAGTCCTGTATCTTACAGTCCAGAGAGTTCAAACAGCAGTCAAACGTTTTAGTTGATCTAGATTTCCTTCTTCCTTTCTGAAGATGTGATAATTATGATAAAGAATATGTCTCTAGCATGTCCTATTCACAACAGAATACTTCCCTAATATTATAAATCCTTTCTTTAATAAGTCAGACAGATTGTAGTTATCCCACCCTGGTACCAAGTAAAACACAGCTAGAAATAATAAATAGGTTTATTTTCCTGTGAGTGTTGATCTGGAATTTCTTCAAAGTCATTGTGAATATGGTATGAGAGTAATGGCATGTTCTGGATGTTCCCTTGGCTAGACAGTGTTATAGCAAGGAGCAAAATATGAATCTGTATCTTTTATCTAAGTGTAAACCATTCTTCTTTTCTATTAGGGAGAAAAGAATAAGGCACATATATCAAGAATTGAAGAGAAAAAGACAAATGCCCCATATCCCCAAGACAACCCCTGTGATTTTGGTTTATCTCCCTGTTCACTGAAACTGTCTTATTAATGTTTAAAATTGCCCTGATAATGACTGCAAGCAGTTCACTAGAGTTTTAAATAATGTATCTTGGTGTTTGGCTAGAGCCGTATCTCATATTTCTATTTGATGAATCTAGATTATATTTTCTTCATGGTGAGGTCATGGCTAACAGTGCTGTATTGATTGACCAGACAAAAAGTGAATTAAATCCAGCTTACCATCCTGAAGAATGTGAAATTGCTGAATGGTCTCTTGTATCTTGTTACTTGTTATCTCCCAGGTGATGAGATTTAGTGCTTTCATAAAAGCTCTAATCATCCTTTCCAAAATTAGATATTTAATTCATTTTAGGGAAAAACATTGAATCAAGCCCTCAAAACATTCACTTTCATGGGCAGTTCCTAGGAGTCACTATATGCTAAACACTGCATTACATATGGTATCAAAGAGCAAATCTTTTTCAGGATCAAATATAAATCCTTCCAGTTCTTTTACTAGCCCCTGGTACATGATGCAGATAATCTGATCCTTGCTTGGTAGTTTTAAAATGGGATGAATGGATTGTCCCAATAGTACTTCCCACCATGCTCAAATATCATCACAGATAATCAAACCATTTTTGAGAGTTAGTTTGTATTTGAAAACTAGAAATATTTAAAAATTAGGTGAGTACTGATAAATTATCATCTATCCACAATTATAACGATTTCGTGTTAAGTGCTTTTGAGTGGGTGATGAGTTACAGGAAAAAACAATATAATAGATTCTTCTTGTATTTTTATTGGACACATGGACATAATTACTTCGATTTTAACAGCTGGGGGTTTGGGGTTTTTTTTAACTTTGTTTCTTCTAGAAAATGTGTCATCATTGTTTGACATATTGCTGAAATGTGTCTCTAATTCTGCATCAGCCTGCAAGTGCTGCTTTCATCCAGCAAAGACAACTGACCTTCCCCTTTCTCAGCACAGTCTGTTCATTTCAAGATATCTAGAGACAAAGCTGACAGTGGGAGGCAATATTAGTTAACTGAAATCAGCTTATAATAAAACTATCCCACCAAAACAGCCCTTGGAGCTGTCTTGGTTTAAAGAATCTTTTATTTTATTTATCTTTGTCAGAATAAACAGAAAATAACTGTTAACAGCTTGCTTTGCCTGCTACATTAGGTTGGTCTGACATTGAATTGCTGTAACATTAGACCACACAAATGATATACATCAGTAACTGCTGCAACACAGGGTTCCCCTCAAAAAATGATATGTCATTTTATGAAACAGTGGAAGTTTAGTAATTTACTACTGTTGTTCAGCAGGTGACTATGGCATAAATGAAGGATAATCGGAGAACACAGAAAAACATGGAGAGAATGTATGTTAAACTATCCCTTTGATGGAGTTCACAGTTCATTAATCTGTGACTTGGTTGCATCTTATTTGAGGTCATGAGAGGAAAATGTACCAGCAGAAGCTCATTGTGTTGGGCAATACAAAAAAAAAAAGAGATTTCCCTGTTTCAAGAGGCAGGAGTACTGTTGTTACAGGGAGTACTGTAAATTTAGGTTGAAGATGCTCTGTGGCAAACAAAAGACAAAAAAAAAAAAGGAAAGTTTTAGCGAAAACATTCTATAAAGGAGAGCTTTTATCAAGATAGTAACAATATCTTTGAAACTAAGTAGCTTTCTAAATAAGGATTTGTGTAAGACTGATGTGTTCACTGTTTTAGAATTAATGAATTCCTATAGGAAAAGTTATCAAGAAAACAGACCATGAAAATGGAACTAATTCCAGAAATCTGAATGAAGTTCAGTACAGTCTAGTTTGCTATTATTTGTCATTAGATTTTCTAAGATCAGTTATTTTTACCTCATTTTAGACTTCAGGTATTAAATCTAACTTGAATTAAAATAAACCTTAATGTTTGAAGTTTTACTGGGACAATATTTTGTGAGGTTTTGATCTTGGCATATTTTTAAAAGATGTTCTAAAGAAGTTTCCAGTATGTATCCAGAATGCATAGGTATTCAATGTTTACAGTAGACTAACAAGAAAAACTTTTACTCTCAATCTCAAAAGGTATGAGAAAGAGGATGGGTTTGATCATACTGAAAACTAGCATAACATTTTCTACGTCAAAAGATTATGTTACACATTCTTTGAAATAGTTCCGGAATAGTCAGTAAAAAAAGAAATCCTTCATTTGTAAGGAGCTAGCAGAGATAGTTCTGATGTTTCCCATACCCTAAAATGAAGATGCATGCCCTAAAATGACATGTATTTAAAACTCACCAGGGTTCTTTCAACATTTTTTTTTTCCAAATAACATCACAGTAAATGAAGCTTGGTTCAATGAACTGTCTACTTGTCTTATTTCAACCCCTCCTTCTCTGGCAGAAAGGTTGGACTAGATGATCTTTAGAGGTCCCTTCCAACCCCTACCATTCTGTGATTCTGTGTGATTCTGTCAATGTTAATAGTCTTCCAGCATTTGGGACTTTTCCAGTGTTTCAAGATTTAATAAAAAAGAGCATTAGATGGCCAGAAAACTCCACAGTTACCTCATTTAGTAATATTCTTTGCAATTTGGCCAAACCTGATGATTTAAAAAATCTTTATACCTAGTAGATGTTGTTTAACATCCTCCATTGTTAATAATGGTCTGGAAAGTCATTCATCATGCTTGTATCTTGTAATCAATCATTCTGTTAAATACAGAAAAAAAATACTTGTTGAACACTTCTGGCTTTTCTGCTTTCTTTTTAGAAATCTATGTTCATCAACTAATGAAAATAAACTATTCTTCATTTTTTTTAAATTAATGAACAAATAACAACAATACTTCTTATGGTCTCCCTATGCAGAATGGTGGATGAAAAACTGAATATGACCCAGCAATCTGTGGTTGCAGCCCAGAAAGCCAATTGCATCCTGGGCTATGAGTGTAGCCAGTAGGTCAAGGGAAATGATTCTCCCCCTCTGCTCTAATGAGCCCCCACTTGGAGTACTGTATTCAGCTCTGGGGCCCCCAGCATAAGACACAGACCTCTTGAAGCAAGTCCAGAGGAGGGCCATGAAGATGATCAATGGGCTGGAGCACCTCTTCTGTGAGGACAGGCTAAGACATTTGAGGTTGTTTAGCCTTGAGAAGAGAAAGTTGTGGAGTGATGTTACAGCAGCCTTCTAGTACCTGAAGGGAGGGCCTACAGGAAAGCCGGAGAGGAGCATTTTACAAGGACATGTAGTGATAGGACAAGGAGCAACAGTTTTAATCTGAAAGAGGGAGGATTTAGATTAGATATAAGGAAGAAATCCTTTACTGTGAAGGCAATGAGGCATTGGAACATGTGCCCAAAGATGTTGTGGATGACCCCTCCCTGGAAGTGTTCAAGGCCAGGTTGGGTAGGGTTTTAAGCAACCTGATCTAGTGGAAGGTGTCCCTGGTCATGGCATGGGGTTTGAAAGTAGATGATCTTTAAGGTCCCTTCTAACTTAAATCATTCTATGAATCTATTATTACCTCCAATAGCCATGGATTTCTTGCTTTGTTTACTTATCTTGCCTTATCAATATATCAAAATCCTTAACTTTGAATTTATATACATTGCCAAACATATCTCCTTCTCTTTCATACAGAAAATACTATGATTTCTTATTGCTGCTTTTGTTGCTCTTCATACAGAACTGCAAATTGTAATTGATTTTTTTTCTATCTTTCTTCTTTGTTTGAATTTTCTCAAGTTTCAGTAAATTTTCCATTTACAAGCAGTGGGCACATATTTATTGATGATTAAGATGCTTCTTTGTTCGCCCATTTTAAACACAAATTGGTCAGGATCACTGGTTCCTAGGCAACATTGAACTGACCTGCCAAGCTGTTAATGTACCTTGACCTCTCATAATGAGATCCTAAGGAGATATCTGGTGGCAGAACTAGCCAATTTAAGCATATATCAGTTCCCAATCAATAGGGGGGAAAAAATGTAGTGTTAAATCAAACCTGCAGCCAACTTATCTTTGTCTGAATATATGTACAATTCCTGGGCAAAGAAAACTAACAAATTACATCAGGGAGGTTGAGTATTTGCATTGACTTTTTTTTTTTTTTTTAAAAAAAAAAAAAAAGTGAACCATAATGTATAAAAAGTGGCTATGAATTTTTATTATCATTTACACATGTAATCATATAAACATAATTGTTACAAGAGTGTTCGTATTACAAGGTAAAAAGTTCCAATTCTAAGTAATATATGACACTCCATAAAGTCATAATACTGATGATTTAAAGTATATATGGCTTGAGGTAACTCTATCATGGATTGCATGATAGCTCCTGGAAGACTACTGAAGTTACTAAAATGTATTCAGATTGGAATGTATTAAGGATTAGATAAAATGGATATTGTTATATAAATATATACAAATATTAAAAAAAAAGGTGTGTTGCATGACACCTCTAAAACCTCCCTAGACAGCAGCAGCAGCTGATGCAATGTCTCTGTGTTTCATTTCCTCTGCTGCAATGATTTCCTTTGCCATACTTCAGCTCTCTATTTAGATGGAAGGCTCTTCAAGGCAGAATCTGTCGCTTGTGTTCATGGAGTCCCAATAAGAGACCCTGATTTCCTGTGCCTCTAGGTTCTGTGATAATACTAACAATTAACTGATTCACTTGAATTACAATAGTGATCATTTTGAGGTACATAACATGGATTCTAATTTAATTAGTTTCTTGTAGTGAAGTCATCAACAGAACAGCTTAGTTCTTTCCAGTCCTCTCCTATGTGCCAGAGTTTGGGATAGTTAGATGTCAAGTTTTCAGCAAGAGTAAGATCTGATTGTTACAATAGAGTAATTACAGGGATACAATATATTAGAAGTGTTCTAAGTCAAGTCTTGTTTATTTTACGAAAAAGCTTACAACATCCATTAAGGCTTCTTAAGGAGAGCTATTATACTTTCCTTATGTCAGTAAGTCATTGTCAATGATTGTGTACACATGCTGCTTTCTAAATGTCACTTAATAACTACAATGTCTTTTAAATAAAAAGTATAAATTTGAAGTCCAAAGGATTACTGTATTTTACAGTTTACTAGTCATTGTACTCCTTTGGTCTAAGATATGCAAAGTGATATGCGTTTCAGAAAAAAATCCAGACCCCTGATTTATGACTTAGGAATAATCCTTGCAAATGTAAGAATGTTTCTCAGATACAATACTATCTTATAATTGTGTAATAATGTATCCCTTGGTCTGGTGCATATGCCTTCTTGCATGGGTTCTGAAGCTTAATAGAGACCTACCTTGTTACTCCATTGGGCATATATTCCCCTAGGCATAATAAAAATATTAAACTATGAATACAGCTAGAAATATGAAAAATTTGCTCTTACTGATAGCTACTTAGGCATAAGAATATATGCATGAATAGCAACAGAGCTGTCTGCAAGAGTAAGGTCTGATCAGCATATATAATTATTCCACTGATGGCTCAGGAGATCTACACTGCAAGTTGGTGGAACAGAAAATTCACAGTCAGTCAACTGCAAACGACTGAAATATTTATTTATTTTTTTTTTTCCAGAACATATGACTATATCACTTTGTCCAACTATAAAGTTCCAGAAGAGATTTTTGGTCAGATTGTGTTATTAGCAGACTATGAATTCCAGTGAGCTTTACTGCAAAGTCCAGTCAAAGATAATGCAGAACTATAACAACAGTTCCAGGCACCTGATTGACAGAGCCCTTTGTGATGCTTCTGATTTCAGGGCATGAATGGAAAGATCCTACGCAGATGACACAGGCTGTCTCTCATTCTTCCTGCTGAATATTATTAAAGGAAACATAAATATTTCTTTTAATATTAGTTTCCCAGCTAAGTAATTGTTGTAATTTCCTTTAGGCAATGATAAGAACAAGACAGAGTAAATGAGTTCAGGGAACAATCTCCCTTTTAAAATATGACCCCATTGATAACCTGCCTTTGCAGTACAGATGGAGAAATACAGAACTGTAAAGTCTGGAATACTTTACATAATACTTTACCATTGGGAGGCTCACCATCCAAGTGGTTTGTATAATTTCAAGGATATTATTATAGCTAGTTATCTTATTATAAACTTAGTAACTTCAAGAGAAATAATTTCTGTTTTGTCTTTTTCAAGAGGTGTACTGCTCCTGCAACATCTGCACACACAATAATGTATTTGGAAAGTGCTGATGCATTTTGAGCAAGGCTTGATTAAAGCTGCTGGAATAATAGATGCCTCTGTATAAAAATTCAGTCTAAATCCTAGCTTATAAAGTCCTTCTGTAACAATGTAATAGCTGCCAGTATGGGCAATGCCACAGTGGGAGGTGAATCAGCAGCAGCCTGCAGCATGTGTACAGGCTTCTCAATCACTCAAAGAGACAAGACAAAACACAGTAAAAAAACCCAAACCAACAAAACAAAACACCAAAACAAAGCAAAGCAAACAAATAAACAACAAAAAACAAACAAACAAACCACAAAATCAAAACCCAGAATGTCTTAAGGGAACATAACGCAACATTCAGACTTTACAAATGAAGTCTTACTTAAGGATCTGGAAGAATTATATGTACTATGCTGACAGAAATACTCCAGGTGATGCAGTATGTTCCCAGCACATGACTGAGAACAAGAGCTGCTTTAATAGATCTGTCTGGACTAAAAATCTTAAGACCCACACATCTGTGAAAGTTTGGAAGTGGTAGAGAGGGTGAAAAGCAGCATGTATTGTTCTGTGTAGGAAATGTCACACTTCTAAACAGATGAAAAAAGACTTTCTGTGAGATGTGGCATGAATGTGATCAATGTGTCACCCTCAGTGCATTCAACCAATCCTTACAACAGTATGTGTGAAATGAGCATGAGAATGCATATTTCTTGTTACTGTTTGGCTCAAAGTTGTTTGTGAAAAAAGCAATGCCACAGAACAGCATCAGTGAACAAAGTGCTTTGCACTCTTCTGCCTTCTTTCTCTTTCATCTGGTGTCTGCACTCCCTGATTACTTCAAGCACTAGGCATTAGAAAATTGTGGGCCTTGTCCAAAGTCAAATTAGGGTATTAAAATCTTTATCATTGACCTTAGCCATCTCTGGACTCACATTATAAATGCAGATATGACATGACACTTCTTGATTAATAGACCTGATACATTTTCCAACTTACCAGGAACATTTTGGATTGGTAGGCAAGGTTATCTGTCTCTTTCTTTTTCTTTCTTTCCAACTGTATTTGTAGACAGAGGCCTTCTCTTTCTCCTCTATGTACTTTCTGTACAATACTACTTTTGTCTAGTTACCGTGGTTCTAATCAACATCTAAGTCTGTTCTCAATTAACTGATGCATTTCATTAGCTATGTTTTTTTCAGAGTTACCTAATAGGTGAAAGTTAAAAAAGAGTAAGCTCTCTTAATAGTCGAATTCAGTCACAGTTTTTCTCAAGTCAATTTTATCCTCTATTTTCCCCCTGTTTTTAACCTTTACACCCATACTGACCAAATGATCCTATTCTAGACTGCTACCAGCTGTGGGGATTTCAAGAAGCAATTTTCTCTAAGTGCTTTCTTCTGTGGCTCCTGCACTTTTCCCTATGTAGGTTGCAATCTTTCATATTGAAACAGAAGGTTTGCAATCATTTTGGCTTACAAAAGCACAAATTACAAATCAGACCTCATTTTGACAGTGCGCTTAGTGTGGGAGACTCATGTATTCAGAAACAGCTCTGTACAAGTTCCTGCTTCATCCTTATTTGGAAATAGCTCCCTCTATAAATTCACAACCAAACTAGGGATATATGTATTCTGAATAATCCTCTATAGTAGGGAACTGTACAATGTTAATGTCTCTGCCCAGTATAAATCTGCTCATCTCCACTGACTGAAGTGTAGCATCTGGAGTGGCAGAGAATTTCAGTCATGGGATGGGTTTCCACTCCAGGTTCTGAAGTGCTTGTGATGTCATTGTGGCAGTTTTGACCATACAATGTATGAAGAATAGCACTCAAAGAAATATGAACCAGGATTATTTTGTAATAGTCTCAAAATACAATCAGGAAAAGGCAAAAATGTCCTTAAAATATACTGACATTATTACTGCCAACAACTGAATTTCAGCTATAGAAATATATGTGGTTGAAGAATTTTCATATGCAATTGTTAGTAAGAAAGCTAAATGAAAACATATTCTTTTCAAGTTCAGCAGGTTTGCAGTTTTATCCCAATCATGCCTTCAAATACAGGTTTTGCTTTATGTGGAATTTTAATGTTTGCAATCATTATTACAATCATTACAATAATTTTTAAAATCATGTATATTTGGAAATTCAGTTGATAAAATGTGGATCTTTCACCTTTTCCCCCATTAGAATTATTCCACTAAATTTCTTCTTTCTGTGCTACTCCTTTTAGAATCATCTGCACTATTGAAAAGGAGGCTAAGGCAATTCATGTGAATAAGGGCATTATCCATATGATTCTTAACTTACATTAATTTATGTTAAGAATCTGGATTCTTCTTCAAATACTAGGTGGAAACTGACTGTTATAAATGGTTAACTAACTGATGGGAATGATACTGGGATAATTTTTCAAGCCTACTATACTATTTTATATTCTTTTTTTTTGCAAAATTTAAGGTTGCATCACTCATGATAAGCAGAAGTGTAAAACCCAAATTAAATTTCTTGTTTTGTGGTTTATTTTTCTATCCTTCCCAAAGGTATTTTCCCTCTGAAATAGATATAAGTTAAACATTAGTTGGCTTCACTCATCGTTTTCAGATTGCTTTGAAATTGAGGCTCTTCTTGGAACTATTTGAACCTAAAAGTATTCAAGGATATACTTCTGCAGATGCAGATTTACTGCAAGTAGGGGAGAAAGAGACGCACAGGGTACTTGTACTTGTCTCCCCTAACAGGATCAGATAGTCCAAACTATGTTGGCATGTGTTGTATTTCCATCCATATTATTGTGAAGGCCTTTATTAGTTGGCCACTAGGCAGGCAAACAAATCAAAAGAGTTCATGCTATTACACACTCACATGATTTCCTGAATTGGGAACTTCAGCAACAAACTAAGAAAAATAAGCTTTTGGAAATGTGGGATGCCAGAAATCAATGAACCATGAGTATGGGACATAAATGCTTTTGTAGTTAATATAATAGTCCCTTCCAATAAAGCACTAGGCTGTGGAATTATTTATTTCACCATCATGTGCTGCCACCTGCCAGACATTGCCACTAACATTGTCCTAACCAGCTGGATACTTCTGAAGCTGGTGAAGGCAGACCTACTTTTCAAATCAAGGGCTGCTTCTTTTTGCAGGTCCATTGACAAGTATGAGAAATCTCAGAGGATGCAGAGAAAGGCTTTTTTGCAGGTTACTGCTCTTTGAAAAGACACAACACAGACTGTTTCCTGCTTAAACAGACAGTGTCAAGTCAGAAACTAAGTCAGATCCTCTGAGTTCAGTTTTATTATTTTTATATTCCAATGCAATTACAATCTTAATTTCACATTTCACTTACCTGCTCTTTGAATCTAGGGGTGCAGAGTTTCTAAGGTGAAAAGTTGTGTTTGTATCATTGTCCACCTTACTCTCATTTTTTTTTACTGTTTTTCTTCTTCCTCTCTTCATCAGTGAAGGAAGAGAAAAAAACTTGACAACTAGCAAACAGAGAAAAGGACTCTTACATTTCAAATATTGACAGCCCAATATTTACAATGACTTGCTTTCTGAGAAAGTCTCATGACTGCTACGAAGTAAAAATCCTTGTCAGCATTCGCTTGTCATGCCCTTTCTGACTTTTGTTTTATGGGAAGAAGGAAGAGAAAAGGAAAGTCTTGTGCAAGTTTCTGTATTGTGCTGAATTCTAATAAGATGACTGTTATGGCCAGTCTCAGGAGCTTTCCTAAAATCTTGTCTTCAACACTAGACTCTTGGCCTGATATTGTTCACTTGTGGGCCAGAATCTTGCCATATCCAGGATCGTCCTTGTCTACATCCTGTTGCTTGAGCTAGACCAGGTTTTGTTTCCAGGAGTTCTGTAACATTTAAAACTTTACAAAACTACACTATAAAATAATGTCAATGTAAGAATAGATTCCACAGGGATATATGTTTAGATAATTGATCATATTCTACTTTTTTTCCTTTAAAGAATCTTCTATCCAGTATATGATATTCAAACAATTGGTGATTTTCCTTTCTATGGCTTAAATTATGCAACAAAAAAAAAGCCCAAACTTGTCTATTTTTATTTACATATAGGGCAAGTTTAATATACTGTTTGAAGCTTGTAGTGTCTCGATCAAACATTTCTTGCTAAGAGTGTCTTAAATAAGAAACTTGTGGTTGTGCTGGGCCAAAGTATTCTCAGCCTTAGTGATTAAGCTGAGCCACTTCAATTCACTAGGTCAGAAAGAACATGGCATTATCTGTCATTTACTGCTTAGGTCATTGAAAGTCTTCAGGCCCACTCCTTTCTGACAGGATTAGTTTTATATTTTGCCAGTTGACTAGGTAGTGTGAAATACAGAGGCAATGTGGGGCCCAGAGGTACTGCATATACTAAAGCCTGTTTCTGCATCAGCACAGATGTTATTTGCATTCTGAAACTTTCTGCATGTGTACTCACTTTTCTCTCAAAAATTTTCTGGTCAAGATGAGGAGTAATTTGATTTTGTAGAGTTTCTTTTCTTCACAGTATCTGCTATGGGGCTATGTTTTAGATTTGTGCTGGAAACACAATGATAATACAGGGGTGTTTTTGTTATTGCTGAGTAGTGCTTACAGAGTCAAGGCCTGTCCCACTCCTCAGCCCACCAATGAGTAGGTTGAGGGTGCACAAGAAGTTGGGAGGGGACACGCCTGGAACAGCTGACCCCAACAGACCAAAGACATATACCATATGATGTCCTGCTCAGCAATATAAAGCAGTGGGAAGAAGAAGGAAGGGAGGGAGCTTTGGAGTTATGACATTTGTCTTCCCCAGTTATCATTATCTGTGACGGAGCCCTGTTTTCCTAGAGAGGCTGAACACCTGCCTGCTGATGAAAGGTAGTGACTGAATTACTTTTTTGCTTTGCTTACATGTGCAGCTTTTTCTTTACCTGTCTTTAATTCATCTGTCTTTATCTCAAGCCATGAGTTTTCTCACTTTTACCCCTCTGATCCTCTCCCCTATCCTACCAGTGGGATGTAAGCAAGCGGCTGTGTGGGGCTTAATGATTCACTCAGATTAAACCAAGACAGTCCTTTTGAGCACATAACCTGGGGCTTGAAAGGTTCAAGATTTGTTTGCAATGTTTTAGATCAAATTTAAAGCTGTTATTGCTGTTCAGCTCTTAATCAGCAGGCTTCTGTGCTTGCCATTCCAGTGCTTTGCATTAGACAGAAACCGTAGTTTAAATCTATTCCAGCAGAATTTGCCACTAAACCTGTTCAATATTCTTCCACCTACCTAACCTCACTGATAACAGAAAATGCTTGCCTCACTTTCCAGCACTATGCTCCAATACTTCTGATACAGACATTGCAATCTCTACCACTCACTCATATCTGAGGTTGGCAAACCCATAGCAGGCCAATTCAGAATAGCAGGATGAGCTGAAGTCTCTGTTGTTTATCCCTGAAGCTACTGTGATTCAGGGAGAGTTTCCAACATCTGTGAGACCAGAGGAAGCCTTTTTGAACCTCAGCTGACCCAGCTACCCTGCAGCACATAATAGTCCTCCGTAGTATCCATATTGAAATATGCCTTCTAGGGAGAAAATTATCATTGCAAAATTGTTAGCAATTTAGAGACCTTTAAGTAGAACACCAACTCGCACAAGGTTGAATTTCAGTCTTTGGAGCATTACTATCTTCCATCCACAGAGCACTAACAGATGCATTGCTTGGTGTCTTTTATTGGAACACTGTCTCTTCCTTGAGGAGGCTCATTTATTATTTTGGCTGAACCTGCTTTATTGTTATAAAATTGTATTTACTTAATGTGAACCACTAAAGAGAAACACAGTTAAGATGATATTAAATAGTGGGAAATAGAGCCCAAGGGATTAATGACAGCAAATTGTTGTACTGAAAAGTAAAACTTTCCTCTTGGGGACCATACTCAAGCCATTCATTCCAGGGAGTAGATCATGGAATGATCAGTGTTCCTCAGGCTTTCAACAGAAAAGCTGAGTTTTCTGATCTTCCTCAGAAAGTTCGAAAAGATTTTATGTTCAAGAAAAGGTAAAAACTGAAGCATTATGAAAGGATTATCTCTTCAGCTGTGACTAAATGGCTGGTTCCATTTGTTGTTAACTTCATTAGAAGTCATGAGTCAGGCCTACCCCTCTGGTTTGCATTGTTTTCCTGACATAAACCATCTGCAAACTTGGCTAAACTGGTACTATTCCATGAATTATTCTTGCTTTCTTCAACCAGTGTTACCAAAAGTTGCTTTAGGGTTAAAACAGAACTACTTTGCTCCCACTGATTAGTAAAAGAATTTATAGTTTTTAAACTCTTCATGACTTAAAAAAACCCCACCAAATGCATCCTTGTGTTTGTATAAGCTGAATTTGCCTCATTCCACAGACACTTATAAAAAGAAATAACATAAATTTCTCATGAATTCCAGTACTAAGCTGTGTTCATGGTATCCTAATCAGCATAACAATACTATCATTACATTTGATTGTTAATTATTTTCTACTTTTATATTTGACTATTCTCCTCTCTTCTTTGCATATCATTAAAAGAAGGATATCTTTTATTATTTTGCGTTCTCCCTTTAAAGGCTTTCATGAGGAGAATGCCAATATTATCACAATTAAAATGAAATGTTCAAGCAGACCTGTCTCCTTCCAGATCTTTGAGTGGAGTTGTGTAGAGCTAGTTGATTTAATTGAACTAATGAATGCAGCCTTCAGTACCCCATGTAGGTATTTTTTTAACTTTAGCAGCTTTATTAAAGGTTTTCTATTAAAAGTCACACTAAATTGGGAAATTTATTGTCTGCATATTCTGAAATGTGCATGTTGATTTCTCCAATTATAGTTGATTTCTCAAATTATGTGTCTGAGTTTTTATTACACTTTGTAATATTTTCAGGAGCATGCACAAAGCATTGAAAATCATATGTATTTCTACTCTTTGATTAGAGAAAGAAATGTTCTTGCAGGTGAAAGAATCTATTTATTCTTTGTGCTAAATTTTATTGTGATTTTTTTTTTTTTTTCTTTTTGCATGCTCCCTGCTAGTATTCTGTTAAACACCAGTTTGCTGGTAAGGTTCACAGAATGGCCAAGGGCTGAGGGCAGATTCAGCTCCTATTAAAGCTGACATGATTTGGACTGTGGCTGAGATGAGCTTCTTCTTTTAGTGTTTGATATAACTCATTTTTTAGTCAACCTTTCCCTTAAGGTACAATTCAGCTATACAGAGAAGTACATCAAAAGACAGACATTGTCTTCAGCTGAGTTGGACTGGGGCCTCAAGGACACACTTAGTATGTCTACACCATGAGCAGAGCTGCCATACATTTTTTTCTTCGAAGAAATAGAGGACTTCAACATCCAGAAGAGGCAGCCAAGACTGATATTCAATACTGCTCTATTAATTAAAAAAAAAATCCAAACACACACTTTTTATAAAAATGGTGGACAATTAGATTTTTATCCTGTCTTTGTTAAAAACCAGCTGATTTCATAAATACAATTGTTCTCACTAGGCAACTTGGCTTTCTGTGATCTGAAATATTATTTTCTGTGACTAAATTTGGAATCTACTTGTACAGGTGTTTTTCAGATAAGCTCTTTAGATAGACATCCACAACATTTATATTTATATATGGAGCTCTTTAAATTGTTTCATTTGTTGAATAAAAGAAACAGTAAAAAACTTACAAAACATGGAACATGCAAGTTTGTATCTTTTTTTTTTTTTTTTTAATTTTCATAGTAAATAAACTTTAATTCAGAGGAAGGTGAATTCATTATAGTGTAATGTATGTAGTTGACACAGTCCTAACCAGGGATTTTATTCTATTTTACTTTATTTTGCATTCTGTACTGCCTACAGGCTACAAATAATGTAAAAATTACATTTGAAAGGAACAATATAATAAACATCAGCAACCACAAGGCAACAAAAAAACCCCAAACATTGAATTAAGGTACATGCAGTTTAAATGAATAGAAGTTTTTTTTTCCTTTTTTAAAATTCATCTAGCTGTGATGTATTGGGATAAATGACACTAAAATTACTGTAATTCATACTCTAAAAATATTACTATAGAAATGTCTTATTGCATTTCTTCAAAATTGCATAGACCTATATCTCTTTCCCCTAGAGCTACCTAATTCTCTCCATGTATAGAAATGCATGCCATACATATTGGGTTAGGTATCTGAAGAATGTATTCTGAACTTGGTCTTTAATACCAGTCACATAGAAAAAAAAAATATTTTTTTTAATTCAATGTGATTTATAACATAACTTGGATACTTAAAAAAACCCCTAACCCCACAAAAATTTAGCAAACAATGTGAAAGGAAAAATAATAGAAAAATGTTAAATCTCTAAGTAAGCACTTAAAATTAAAAAGTAAAACTAAAAATTAAATTATTAATCTAGTTTTATTATACTTATTATATGTTCCTGAACTACTTTTCCTCAATCTGAATGAATGTATTTTATATTGTAACCTCTTCTCATTTTGTGATATGTTGACTTATTATTAACTAGTTTTCTTAAGACAGTATTGTTCATTCTGTCCTCCCTATTTGCCCCCACAATCATATGTGTCTGTTTCACAGAAAGCTGTGAATTTATTTCTGTAAGGTCTTGTAAGTTGAACAGAGTTTTATCCCCATTATACTAAGTAATATTTGTTGCCCTTGATTGATTAAATTCAAGATTATCTAGAAATTGTAGGTGTTCAGCATAACAAATTCAGGATCTGATTTTGCAGAGTGTTTATATTGCATTTTGTACATTCAAAGCACAATCTATTGACTACATTTGCACTTCTATAAATCAGACTCTACAGTCTCAAGTTAGACACCTAGCAAATGAGAAACTTGTTGGTACTGTCCTCTGAAAAACTGAGTTTCAGTGACTTAACTGCAAGTAGAGAATTATATTCCTATGCAAGTACTCTGCTGCCTGAGTCACCAAGTACCTGCTTTAACTTGATGACCTGTCTTTCTTTATATGCAGTCCTTGAAAAGTGGAAAATTTAGATCCACTTTGTGGATCATATCAAGTAATATACAATAAGTGGTGGCACCTGTGTGTGAAACACACACCCCTTGTGAAATTCAGTGTGACAGATGGATGAGATAGATGCACACTAACTTGATGGATTTCACAGGTATCTGCTTACAGAGGAAGGCAATCTTTGTGTTAAAGATTGACAAAACGTTATAGGAAATAAGCAGAGATCTAAGGAGGTTATATTCATCAATGACCTCGATGAGGGAACAGAGTGCGAGTTTGCAGACGACACAAAACTGGGAGAAGTGACTGACGCACTGGAAGTCTGTGCTGCCATCCAGAGAGACCTGGACAGGCTGGAGAGTTGGGCACAGAGAAATTTAACGAAATATAAAAAGGGCAAGTGCAGAGTCTTTCATCTGGGCAAGAACAACCCCACGTACCAGTATAAGTTGGGGACTGACTTGTTGGAGAGCAGTGTAAGGGAAAGGGACCTGGGGGTCCTGGTGGACAGCAGGATGACCATGAGCCAACAATGCACCCTTGTGGCCAAGAAGGCCAATGGCATCCTGGGGGGGATTAGAAGGGGTGAGGTTAGTAGGTTGAGAGAGGTTGTCCTCCCCCTCTACTCTGTCCTGGTAAGGTTGCATCTGGAGTATTATGTTCAGTTCTGGGCCTCTCAGTTCAAGGAGGACAGGGAACTGCTTGAGAGAGTCCAGCACAGAGCCACAAAGATGATTAAGGGAGTGGAACGTCTCCCTTATAAGGAAATGCTGAGGGAGCTGGGTCTCTTTAGCTTGGAGAAGAGGAGACTGAGCTGACCTTATTAATGTTTATAAATATGTGAAAGATGAGTGTCAAGAGGATGGAGCCAGGCTCTTCTCAGTGACATCCAATGATAGGACAAGGGGCAATGGGTACAATCTGGAACATAGGAAGTTCCATGTAAACGTAAGGAGAAACCTTTTCATGGTGAAGGTGACAGAACACTGGAACAGGCTGCCCAGGGAGGTTGTGGAGTCTCCTTCTCTGAAGACATTCAAAACCCTCCTGGATGCATTCCTTTGTGACCTGCTTTAGGTGATCCTGCTCTGGCAGGGGGGTTGGACTAGATGATCTTTCGAGGTCCCCTCCAACCCCTAACATTCTGTGATTCTGTGATAACTAACTACAAATATCCAGAGACCTAAATATTTCACCCCAATGGACAAGTAGTTTTGATGTTCCCCTGACATATTAGAAAGTTGGATGACTCTCAGCACTAAATTAGGAGACATGGCTGGCAGTGCACAGTTTTCAGGTGCCATGGTAGGCTGTTGTTTTCAGCTCATTTTTGAAGTTCTTAAGGACATCTTGATTGCAGTTAGATCTGAAAGCTTATAAGGTTTCTGCTTCTATCATTTCTAGTGTTTTCCTGGCTAGTATGTATGGAGTGGAGAAAGAAATTTCAAAGTCAATATAGATTTTTCCTAAAAGTTATAAGAAGATGTAAGAGCAAACCTAGAGCAGCAGAATGAGGACATATGCATATTGATTTTAATTTAGTTTAGATATTCTTACCAGCCGGGGTATACAGTTGAAGGAAATAAATCTCAATAAGGAAGCTTATTCTGCATTCATTTTTGAGTTTAGGGGGAAAAGTACTGCTGACAGAGCTCTTCATATTTTAATTAATAATAGAAGATGACACCTCATCTGAGAGATTTTCAATCTACAAATAAAAAATGACAGAGATTTGGCCAATGAAAATATCTGAGGAAACAATTTGCTGCAAACTTAAAACTTCAGGTGGCTCCCAGATTTTGTTTTGATGAAGTAATATCAGGAAAAATAAACATCATTATCATTTTATCTCTTATTTCTTCTGCTTTATTCCATTTTATGGAACAAAAACACAAGTATTCTGAATTTTGGATGTTTTTGTCAGAATGCAATGATGTACTAGAGGATAATAAGACTATACTACTCCAGGACAGAAATTAAATAGGATGCTACTGTTAGCTTCTATCTGTTGCTATTTCATTGTCAAATTAGGGCCATCTTATTTGGAGTAGGGCACAATAAGAATCAGTATCAAACTGGACTAGAAATTGCACTTTTCTCATGTAGTGTCTTACAATATTAGGACCCTTAGTTTGATTTAAACGTTGTGGTGTAATGTGGCATAAACATTTCATTATAATAGCCACTACTTGCTGAAACTAAGTCTGGTGGAATACTCCTTCCCCTGTGACTTCTGAGAAGAATCAAGAAGTAGCTTTTTAGATGGAAAAACAGAAGCAATAGGAATATTGCAAAAATATTGTAAGGCTCTTTCATAACACAGATGTCCTTACTTGCCAAGGTCTTCAAAATTAGACAGTTTTAATTTTAAAAGATAGGTACTTTTCAATATTCTTGAGTAAGTTAAGATCATCATCTCTTTTCACTCTAATTGGATACAGAACAAAAATCTTTATCAATCCTGCTGACACCTGCATTAAATTTCTTTTCTGGCTTTGAATGCGCTTTCAGGTGTAATTCAGAATATTAATGATGAATTTCACAGCCTTGTGTAGTTTGAGATTTGGGTTTCTACAAGATCATTGTCATTCTTGGTATCAATTACTAAGCTGGTGGGATTGGACTAGCATGCACTTAGTTGTGTGGTTTTAATATGTTGATAATGCTGGAATTATCTTATTAATTATCTATCTAGTATAGCCACATGTATATGGTATATATATGCCATTCAAACAATAATGACAACAAAACATGCAAAGGCAGTAATACTGAAAAAAACCCAACCCAAACCCCTGTCTTTGATATAGTACCTTTCATTTAGGAGAGCAATATAAACTGTGGTCTAAAGATCCGTTATCCTTCTATAAGCTCTCATTTAGAGGTTTTATTGGTATAGTCACACTGGAAATCCATTCCTTATACAGACAGGCTTTTTTAGCTCTGAAATGTGACAACCTGGGTAAACTATGTGTTAATAAGTGAATATAACTCTACTCAAATCGCAGGATTCACTTACCCTCATCTTGGTTCCCAACGTTCAGTGGTAAGGACTCATAGAGATAGCCCCATGACTTAGAGAGTCACTTGCACTGACAGATTTTGGGTGATGTACAACAGCTCAGGTATTCAGTGGTTTATTTAATTTTTTCCTATGGTCACACTACTTCTCTGTAATGAAAAAATGTGCATATAAGAGGAAGTTTATGTTCCTGTATTTAGCAGCTCTATCTACATATATTCCACCTGCTTCTCTCTGGTTTTGTTGTGGTGAATGCCTTATACAAATCACAAATTTCTAGTAACTCTATTTTATTCTGCAGGAGCAAAGAGACACTTTAGGATCCTCATAATTAGTAAATTTAAACATCATAAATGGGCACATTTCTGTTTTTACACATGCATACTTAGTTTTCTGGAATTTACCCACACAGAATATGTTGCTGAAGCTAAAACTGTATATTCAGGATAAAGTCAACAACTGACTTAGGATTTGAACTAAATATCCAGAGTGATTTTAATACATCCTGGTGAAAGAAAGTTTTGGGGAAAATGATAATTTTCACTTTCTTCTGATAGCTATGAATCAGGAAGATGTTTTCCCCACAAAGTCCCAAAGCAATCTCTTGAACTTTCTGTTCTATATCTGCCATGGACCCCCCATTAATAAGGCATCAGAGTAGTGAGCCAGAGTGTGAGAATGTTGATGCATGCTGACTCCAAAATGCTGGCAGAGATGTGCTAGTGAGCACACAGGTGCCCTGGCAGTGAGCATCAAGTCTGTTCACAGTAGAGGAGGATATCTTGTGTGTGGAGTTGGGGATCAGTAGAATGTGGGAGCTAGCAAGGGATGCTCTGAATGAAGATGAGAAGGCTGTCCATCAGAGGAAGAATGGACACTGTGAGGGTGGTTTAGCTGAAAGCTCACAGAAGGTGAATGTCAGGAGAGCAGTGGTACAGGAAGGAGGTGCGTTGCATGGATAGTATGGCTGATTTCAAAAAGCAGGAAAGATTAGTACTAGCAACTCAGTTGGAAAAATCACCATTTGAAGAACAAAGCATTTTCCACTGCCAAGAGCTGGCTTACACATGCCACTTGAATAGCTCAGTTCTGTGTGTCTTGTGTCCAGGCAGGAAGCAACATCCACCTGTGTTCAGTGGACGGTCTGTAAAGCTGTGATTCCCTTCCCTGCCCTAGCAATGTGCCCCAGGGAAAGCTTTTTCTTCTATTCATTTTTACAGTGCCATTTAGTACAATGTCTGGATAAGGATAGCTTGATTGTTGATGGCAAATGAAGTTGTGACTTATTATTCTACTGCACACTGATTACAGCTTTTACTCACTCTTTTTTTTTGTGCTTAATTCTATGAAAATATTTGAATTATCTTAACTTTAATGTAGCATAAGATTATATGAAGTAACTGATGTTTTCAAACTGTTCTGAATCAGAAGTAGTTTAATAGATCCTCGGATCTTAAGTCTTAGGATCCTACCAAAATCCACATATGGTGTTATTTTTTCAAATTTGTTTCAGTGCACTTCTGGAATTAGCAGCATCTTTTTAAGAGTATAATATGCTGTTAGATATAACAATAATCCTACTTAATGCAGAGTCACCTGAGGAAGCAAGCAGCCAGTTAATGGAACACATGCACTGCTGTCAGAAGTAGAATGGAGTGTGCTTTATTTGAGACAGAAGTTTGTGTAATGCTGACTGGCCTACATTTTTGCATAGAAAACTGAAAAGACTACTCTACTAATTTGGCTAAGGGCTATATAAACCTAATCAGAAATGTTCAGTCCCACCAGGGCACAAAACTGTAGCTGGAAACAGCTCTTTACATATTCATTTCTAGCCATAAAAAAGGGGAAAAAAAACCCATCTAATTTTGTAAAAGCCTTCACATATAGGGAAACAAGATGATCATAAAATTATTGATCAGTGGTCTGTGTTTATTTCAGCATATCCTGCAAAGTTAAACTTAGCCTCACAGTAGAGTATTGACTTCATACTGTTACAGTAAGACTGAGTTTAACTTTGTGCATTGTATGCAACAAAAATCAAACTCAGTTTATGAAGGAAAGATAGTCACTTTAATTATTGTAGGGATTGGGTTTCCTTCTGCATGATAGAAACTCTGACATTTAAAAATTGCTATCCATAAACTCATTAATTTTGTCTTAATTTTTTTCTTAAAGGTGTTGAAATAACCATGCCTAGTTTTCATTTTGCTTTTTCTTGTTTTCTTTTTTATGATGCAGACCAAACTGAGGAACTGGAAAAGAAAGTGCTTTTCTAATCCTTTTCTCTTATTTGCTAACAGCATTTGTTTTTTCTGGGATATTAAAGATAATATAGAAAAGCATGTTATTTGATATGAAATACTGTCAGGTAAAATTGAGTAGCAGCTGCCAGATTTATGTCTTCCAGTAGTTAATAATGATACACTGTAATTCAGCCATTAAGTTTAAAAGCCACACCTATCAATAGTCTTGCTTTTGGTTTAATAGTCCTATGAATGTGTTCTCAGCATTTAATGTAACTCACTGTTAAATCAGTCACAATCATGAGGCTATTTTTGCCCCATCTTTCTTTTCCTTCCAGGGTATTTACTCTTTCTGTAATGACTTAAAAATAAAAGATAAGATGTCTCTCCATTTGTCTTTCTTGAATAATTCCAAGGCAGTTTGAATTAATGTTTTAGCTCAGGAGGTTCGTCTCTAAACTCTCAGTTCAAATTTGACCTCAGGCTTCATGCAGCTCACATAAGTGTAGGAACAGTGGCCATAGGAGGTAAACAGTTTTTAATTATATTATTCCCAGTGCTGGTGCCATTAGGGGCACCATTCTTAGACAGCAGTAATGCAAACATATTTGTTAAATGCTACATTTTTCATAGGTCAGGCTATCCAAATGAGGAGTAAAAGGAATATAATTTTCTTGGTCATCATATATGCCAAAAACCAGAGACAGTCAGATCCTGACTTTGTATTCATCAGCTCTTGAATATATTCTAGTTATTTCTTCTTGGTTGGTGCTCGCATTTTATCCACTTTAACATCACAGTGGTACTGAGAAGCTTTCTACATAATGAAGTTCTCTTTTTAGTGTTATTTTCTTCTTCATCATCATCATCTTTGTCATCAACATCATCATAATTGATTATGGTTTGCAGATGCTAAACAACTCTTCTGTCAAAACAAGTGTCCTTAAAGAGGTGTTTCTTTCCTATCATTACATTCATTGTTATTCATTTAGATTGACTGGATTTAGAAAGGATTAGATGTGCTTCTAGTTTGTACATTTTAACTAAGTCTCAGAATTTATTAAAATCACTTATTGACATTTTCCTTTATATTTCTTATCCAGTCTCTAGCTGAATTAAAAGTACAGATTTACACACATTTAAGTCAGAACACAGCTGAGATCAGTGTGTATATTTTGAAGGCAGGTTTTTTGAGTAAAATACTTTCTTCCAAGTAGATTTTTTCCTTCCATGAAGACCTTTAAGTCTGCTCTAAGAGTAGTTTTCTGCAGACTTTTTTTTTACAGTAGTTTCCCCAGGCCATTTCAGAGATGTCTGGTCCTAAAAAAGAACAGGCTGCAACCTCATTGTTAGCCTCAGTAATGTCAGGGAACGGACACAAGTATGAGAACTGGGCTGTCTGTAGGTATTTACTAATATCTTGGCTTAGGCCAGCCAGCACTTCAGCTCCATGAAAGGGTCAGGAGTTCAGACAGGTCAAGTAATTTTTCCAGCTTGTGATTTAAATGCTAGCACTTTCTTTCAGGGTTTGAAATACTTTTTTATTTGGTCACAAGTTCAGGGTTCCTTCAGTTTACCATTACAGCTATAGCCCTTTTCTATCAGAAACAGAAATTCTTGGTAGAGAAGATTTTTGACCCTTTCAGTCATGGGAACTTTGTACTGATTTACTTGTAGATTATTATATAATGATATGCTCTAAAATGGCTTCACTTCATCAACTATGCTCTGAAAACATAGTTATCTATTTTCTGCTACTATACCCATGTTCTTTAAAGAAGGCTGTCATTCTGTGACGCCCTGGATAAGCCTAAACTACCTACTCTCTGAGCAGCTCTGTCCAAACCCAAAGAGCAACTACTTTGTCGTACATTTTAAATTGCAGTGTGGACCAGAACACATCTTCCTCTGCCTGGCTCTTATTTAACAGCAAATGAATTGTGCATAATCACATGGAAGAAGTTTAACTTGAAGTATATTATATAGAATCAGGACAATTACAGGTGTATGTGGATGTACTGAAATCATTATCTGTTAATAGTGATCCCAAAAGATATATACAACTGAAAAATTGCTAGATTTTTTTTTTCTTATGGTCTCTGTTCACAACAGTGAATTCACAATGTCAATGCTCAGTGTAAAAATAGAGTAATGATTGTGGCAATGTTTCTCAAAGAGAATGGACATGTGGCCTATCCTAACTCACCTATGCCATAGCTTAAGACACCATCTTAGTGTTAGTAATGTTAGCTGTAGTACTTTGTTTATTAAGGATGGTGGGAAAGATGGTTGTAAGAGCTGTTCACAAGGGAAAAGGAGGAAAACAGGCACACCTGTTTTCCTCAAGACCATCTGGAAACAAACTGGGCTGCGGACAAGACCGTGTGGGAATAAACTGGGCTGCGGACAAGACCGTGTGGGAATTAATTGGGCTGCAGACAACGTCCTTGAGATATGCTTGAGAACAGCACAAAGTAGTGAAGCAAGAAGATAATGAAGAAAGAAAGTAGAGGATAAGCAGGATGAGGGGTGGTGATGGAGGCTGTGTAGGATAGCCAATGATTTATTAGTTTAGGACGTGTGAACAGTGTGTGTTTAGAGTAGTTAACCAATAGCTGTTAAAGGTAGCATGTATACGGCAAGAGAAATCCTGTATAACCCTGGAAAAAATGTGAATAAAGCCCTCAACTTTGATCATATTGGTCCGTGTTGAGTTCATTTCCTGCAAATGATTAGTGCTACTAGCAAAGAGCACAATGAGAACAAGGTATTGAATACAGCAGAGAGGTTTTTTTGTGTGAAGCACTTTTGATAACCCAGCCGTAAAACAGGGTTGTGATTATTGTAGCAACTATTTGAAGAAAAGATTTCTCCTGCTGAATTTCTCTTTTGGCTTTAAACATAATACTAATCTTGCACATTCAGCAGAATTATCCTTTCAAAGACACAGCCATGCTTTCTGCTTCCAGAAAATAATGTACTGAAGTATTCCCATGGACCTGGCAATCAATTAGAACTCATTCCCAGAGAATATATATATTTATATATACAAGCTACCAAGTTCCTCCTCTGCTGCTACTCTAGAAGACTGTTTCATTTGTTACGGTCTGCTTCAGATATTATGACAGGCTGCATTTTCATGTTTTGTAGTGGATCTTTTTTATGTACTTCACTTGCTTGTGGTGCTCAAGCAGAATGTCATTGTAAAAGAGCACTTTTTCACATAAAGAACTGTGGTCATTAAATTTTGCAGAGAACCCCACACAAGAGAGCTTCAGTGTGATGAAAACCACTTGACTGCAGATGTTTTGTGGTAATATTCATAGCTAGAGATGGACAGCAAATTAGGCCTGCTGTGCTACATGCATTGTCCTGCTAGTGTGAGGCGTATTAACTGAATTCAACTCCACAGTCAATAGATCTCTTTTCTCCTCTTAAATGTCTAACTCACTAGTGAGCAAAAAAGACAGCAGGAAGCAGAAGGACAAATGGACAAAAAATCTAATAATTACAATACATTTTGAATGCTTGCTATCTACAGTCATTCGAACTGTTTGAATTTTCGAATTTAACAGTGAATTTTGTAGAACAAAAAAACCCACATTAGAATTGGATTATATTTGAAAGATGCATATATTGATTATGATGTTCAGAAAAAGAATGTAGTTATATCAATTGCCACTAATAGGAGAACTAAACAATTATGCTGAAATAGCATTTTTAGAAGTTTCATATATTTGTCTTCTTTTCAGTGAGCAAGGGAATACAAATAAATTTCAAGTCTGGCCACCTATATCATAAAACTAGATTTTAAGGTGGTGAAGTTTGTATAATATAAGCAGAAAGTTAAATGTTCCCCTTAATATAAAATACTGATATAGATGTACCTTTAAAAGGGAAATCTTTTCCATCTATCTGATTCTGAAGAGGCAAACCTGATCTCCTTCTATGACAGAGTGACCCACTAGTTGGATGAAGGCAAGGCTGTGGATGTTATCTATCTTGACTTTAGTAAGGCATTTGACACTGTTACCCACAGCATTCTATTAGAGAAATTGACTGCTCTTGGCTTGGATGGTCATACACTTTCCTGGGTGAAAAACTGGTTAGCTGGATGAGTCCAAAGAGTTGTGGTCAATGGAGTTAAATCCAGTTGGCTGCCAGTCATGAGTTGTGTCCCCCAGGGCTCAGTACTGGGGCCACTCCTGTTTAATATCATCATCAATGATTTGGATGAAGAGTTAGAGTGCACCCTTGGTAAATTGGCAGATGACACCAACCTAGGTGGAAGTGTTGATCTTCTTGGGGGTAGGGAAGCTCTATAGAGGGATTTAGATAGGCTGGATAGCTGGGCCAAGGCCAATTTCATGAGTTTCAATAAGGCCAAATGCCAGGCCCTGCACTTGGGACACAACAATGCCCAGCAGCGCTCCAGGGTTTGGGAGGAGTGGCTGGAGAGCTGCCAGGCAGAGAAGGACCAGGGGGTGTTGTTTGACAGGAATAGTGTGGTCAGCAGGAGCAGGAAGGTGATCATTCCTCTGTACTCTGCTTTGGTGAGGCTGCACCTCGAATACTGTATCCAGGTTTGGGCCTCTCTCTGCAAGAAGGACGTTGATGTGCTGGAGAGGGTACAGAGGTGGCTACAAAACTAGTAAAGGGTTTGGAGCATGTGTCTTATGAGGAGAGGCTGAGGGATCTGGGTCTGTTTAACCTTGAGAAAAGGCTGAGGGGAGACCTTATTGCCCTCTCCAACTACCTGAAGGGAAGTTGCAGCAAGGTCGGAGTTGGTCTGTTCTCCCTGGTGACAAGTGGCAGAACAAGAGAAAATGGCCTGAAGTTGAAACAGGAGAGGTTCAGGCTGCAGATTAGGAAGCATTTCTTTACAGAAAGGGTTGTCAGGTGCTGGAATGGCCTGCCCAGGGAGGTGATGGAGTCACCATCCCTGGAGGTGTTTAAGAGCCAGTTAGATGTTGTGCTTAGGGACATGGTTTAGTGGTTTTTGACATGGCTAGGAGTAAGGCTGGACTTGATGATCTTGAAGGTCTCTTCCAGCCAAAACTATTCTATGATTCTATGATTCTCCAAGCAGAATGATGGAGTTATGTGCACAAATAAGAGGACTTCTGTTGAATCAGAATACCGATTTAAATGTAATCTACACAAGAGTTTCATGCCCATATGAGTTCAACTGATATATATTCAAATTAAAGATGTGTCAAATTATAATCACCTATCAATGCAGATTTACTTCAGACTTAGGAAAGAAATTATTTAACTATTTCCATACACATATTTCTCTATGATTGAGTAGATCCTATAAGAAATTCTAATTTGTGTTTATTCCTTGTGCTTTACTATTTATTTACTTCAGTGTAACTTCTTTACTCTGCTTGATAATACAAATATTCAAAGAAAATTCCCTATGTGTATGTATGTTATTTTCTATTCCAAAACTATGTATTTTTTATATTCTTACTTAGATCATTCTAGATACCTACTATATTCTATGTGAACAACACAACACAGTTAATTTTTATAATCAAGTTAAGCATTTACTTCTGTATATGCACACACACATGCACACAAATGTATTCAAGACAGAAATCTCTTCTCAGAGCTTAAATAACTGTGAATACTCCTGAAGTTTTGGATAGAAGACTTCAGAGATCTTACATGTTGTGGTGGGTTGACCCTGGCACGGCACCAGGTGCCCACCAAGCCCTCCTATTGCTCCCCCCACCCCCGTCAGCAC
>WTSP01019471.1:17402-30755 GCA_025331215.1 Actenoides lindsayi | reverse complement strand
TTAGGGACATGGTTTAGTGGTTTTTGATACGGCTAGGAATAAGGTTGGACTTGATGATCTTGAAGGTCTCTTCCAGACAAAGCTGTTCTATGATTCTATGATTTAGAGCCACAGATTAAAAAAACCAAACTAAGATCTTTATTTGTCTAATTACTTTCATGTGTGCTATTTTACAACATTAATTTATTTAAGCTGTGAAGGAACCTTTCACTATTCAGTTTGTAGAATGTCTCAGAAAGAATCAGGGAGAGGGAGTCTATGTGGATCTGACAATCTACCCAAGAAATTGAATAAAACTTGATTCTCATTCAACAGAAATTATATCTTATTGCTGACTGATGAGGTAAATGCTACTAAATTAAGGATATTATTAATCAGAAAATTTGAGAATTTAAGTATGAAGCTGAAACCTATTTTGTTATAGTACCTTCACAAATGTTACCTTTTTCAGGCTACATGGTCATTTGCATTGTCACTTAGGATCCTGAAAACTTTCGGTCTCTCCTCTATAGAAGTGAATATGCTGCAATTCAACAGGCAGTGGGAACCTTCTGGTATTTCATCAACAAATAGGGGAGGGAGAATAACCTCACTGATTCAAGATATACTCTTAAAAAATAGATTTTTCTGTCCTTTTTTTTCATCTTGGCTTCATCTGTTGTGAAACATAGACCCTCCTATCTGACTTGTCACATTAATATAACCATAAGTCATAAATACACTTGAAGTACAGGTCTGTCAAAACAATGTAGTACTTCAGCTCTCACAGTATGAACTATAAATGGTATGGAATGTCAGTGTATGAAACTATTAAAAATGACCTTAAATCTTATTGATTATTTGTTTAAGCTTTCTTAAGGTATGATTTTGAGGTTCTTGTTGTTATTACTCTAGTGATTTAACCACAACTGTGAAAATAAATATATTTTTGAGCTTCAATCACTATTTCCAGCTTCAAATGGCAGTGTCATTTTCCTTCCAAAGCCGAGGTGTGGTCATTTGTCTTCAATTCTGTTGAGGTACTAGAGAAAATTATAAGGAATAAAAATACATTAATGTTCTCAGTCTGTCTTCAAAGGTTATTGTAGTGGGGACATCAAGCAGATGATGTGCTGAGATCATTTACTCTGTATTAGGTTTTAGTGACGAGAACAGGGCAAAACACCTGATGGCAGGGACAGCACATAGCAGTAATGGTAATTATGTGACTGGGCTATTTTATCAGCTCAACACGAGCAATTTCTTCTCATCTTAATGTCACACTGTTCCATGACAGGAAAACTAAGTTCATCTGAAACCCCGTCTGTGTTCAGAGCATTATGCATTTCTTCTAAGTTGGTTATTTCCCACTGAGCATGATGAATGGCTTCAAAGTATTCAGAAATTAAGTTAGTTAAGTACTTCTTAAACTTGGAAATGAGCTGATTTTATATTCAGGTTACAAAGATTTCTATTTATAGAAAAAGTATTGATTTTCTAAAGTGAAACTAAAAAATATTCAATTGGCTTTCTTATTTAAAATCAGCTTGACTACTGCAGCACCAGAGCATCTTCAATCTAAAGATTAGATTTAGCTGTGATCTAAATCCTAGCATCTCTCAAGTGCAAAGAAAGAAAAAAACATTTTATGTTATGGCTTGTGATCAACTAGCATTGACAAAGGAAGTACTGTGCCCCTTCCTTCCTATCCCATTTATTAATGAGGGACTGAAATAAAGAAAATATATCTATACCAAGAATAGCAATCTAGCTCTATAAACATGTTGTCTACACAGATAAATTAGCCTAGAAGGAGTAACACACAAAGGTCAGTATACTGCTTGTGCGCACTTGGACTAGCACCCCTGTACTGTATGCATGTACTAGTAAATTAAGCAGTGCAAGGGACTAGCCACTGTCAGAAAAATCCTTAGCTGTTTCTGCCTCAGGTCAAATTTCCCAAACAATTCATAGGCACAGAGCCAGACTAAAGCAGTTAGCTTCAGAGACATAAAAGGGGTTCTGGCACTGTTTATTTTGCTATTATAGATACATTTACAGAAGTCTGTTTAATAATATTCCCTTTTTTCTTCCAGAGAAATAGAAAAATGGAATACAGTGCCTCATTTTCTACTTCTGGGAGTACTTCTTTAGCCATAAAACTGGACAAACCTCTTTTCTTCCCTGGAGCTGTTATCCTTGAATGTCTTTTGCCAAAAATAAAAATAATAAAAGGAGAGTTCTGATTGGATACTAGCAACCACAGATATTGCTGTGGTTGTAAGTTCTTTCCTGTCAGGTTATGAAAACTGTCATTTTAGAAGTGCTTTGAAGAAACTCATGTTCTTAAGGAATATCAAGAAAATAACCTTAACAGTAGCAGTATTGTCAGGGCTTGACATTGGATGTGAAACCAAAAGAGGTCAGCATGTCAGAACTCACTTAGTTATAAGCAAATTCTTTGAAACATCACAGTGGGTCTAGAGGTTCATCCACTCTCGAAAACTTTTCAACCTGTGCGTTTTGATGCCTCATACATGCAGTCACTGGAGAATGAAACAGCTCTTACCTTTCTTATAAAGTGGACCATAGAGGGCCACATCATCAAGGGCTAACAAATGGCACAAGAGCTATTGAAAGTCACAATATTTTTCCTTCTTTTCCAACTTGCCTGAATCCTGGCTAAAGAAGTTATGAATTCAAGCTTTTCATCTCTACCTGAGAGCTTGTTATTGATAATTCTTAGATCTATGAAAGCTCCTATGGTACTTTTCTCTCTGGTTTCATCCCATAGCTTTTTTTAAAAAAAAAAAAATAAATGCAAGCATCAACTATTAAAGACCTGTACCTGTGCCTGACTGCTGAGGATGCCTCAAGGGCAGGTTACTGCGCTCCTTTCTGGGACCCAAGGTTGGCTATTGGCATGTGTGTTCCTCCAATGGCACACAGGCTCTCCACGGATGCTGCACCTACAAAGCAACACAGGAAGCAATTAAGGGACAAGTGGTGGGATCAGTCTTGACTAGCTCCTGTCCTGGTTTGAGTGAGAACAGAATTAATTTTGTTCAGTGATTTTACTTTTCAGATCAGTTCTTCTAACTAGCTGCACTTTCTGAAGTTAGCAGCCTGTTCTCACAGACAGTGTCTGCTTCCAGCAGTGATAACACCTCATGTTCAGAGTTACTACCAAAGATTGGTGTGCAGATCAAGGCCACTGCTGGATCTTGTGTACCACATTGGGAGGTGCAGAAAAGTGAAAGGCTGCACCTGAAGGGAGGAGCAGACAAGACAGGTGACCCTCACCTGACTAACAAGGTATTCCATCCCATATATGTCATATACACATAAAGCTGAGGGATCATGAGGGTTAAGCTCTCTCAACTCAGCTCTTCTGGATTTTTCTCACTTCTTCAATGGCCAGAGTCTGAGAAGGACCCTGTTCATTCTGCCTTTGAACCTGATCTCAGTATTCCTGAATCCAGAACTACAATCCAGTTCCAGAACACTGTTCCCATCTGCTGCAGGGCCCAGCCTCGGATTTTCCCAATGCCTGCTCCACGGCATCAGTGATGACGGTGATGTAATTACCATCGGGGGGGTGGGGTTCAATACTGACTTTGTATATATTTGTATATATTTGTATATATTCTATTTTTGTTATTACTATTTTAATTTTCATTAAAGCTGTTCTAGTTTTGTTTTCTAATCACTCAGTCTCTCTCCCTTATTCCCTTTCTCTTCCCCTTTGGGGAGGGAGGGGGGTTAGCAGAGTCTGCTATAGGTCTAATGGGCTGCGCTGCCCCTAAACCCTGACACCGGCAGAAACTACTTTTTCAGAGTAGTGTAGACTGTTAAACCTGCCAACTGCTGGGTATTACACTCATTCAGGTGGTTATGAGAGGTGAGTTAGGGGGGATGTTATGTCGTTGGGTTTTTTGAAATAAAGTTCTAATACTTCATTTTTTCCCCTATGGATTACCTAATTATTGTTTTTAGTCTCTCCTGATAAAAATGTTCAGTGTGTAGAATAACTAAACACACTTAAGGCCCACGAAAAAAAAAATTATTGGGAGCTTGGTGACTCTTGTGCACATGGTTATGCATATTTTGTTGTTTATGCAAATGGAACATTTCAGTTGGGATAAAAAAAACATAGTTCTAAAAGTTTTACCAATATAATTCATTCCATATTTCACTGTCTTCTCAATCAATAATATTTTTTCATTTCAAACATGGTTTAAAATACATTTCCACAGGTAAAAATGAAATAGAATTTTAAAAAAAAATATTGCTCTGAAACATTCCAGAGATAAACGTTTGCCCAACTGACATGTTAGTAACTCAGAAATACTTATTCTAGGTCATGTTTTATGTCATTGCAAATTAAGCACTGTAAGCAGGTAAGTAGAGCATACCCTAAAAGTCCCTGTTCATCAGCATCATTTATAGAACTTAGGTAGGGTTGCTTTAAAGAGAAGTACAAAAAGACATCTGATTTACAGGTATCTACAAAGCAATTACATGGCAGCGAACATACTCATTCCCTTTGTCATCTCTCTGACATTTATTGTCCCCCCTGCTAAGTAACTATCACTTATTCCAGCATTAGTCTAGTTTGTTTTATTGAGGTATTTTCAGCCTCCAGCATTCATTCTTCCTGGATTTGTCTGCATGAGAAGGCTGCAATGTATAATATTCTTTTTATACAATTATATTATCTTTCTTGTGTTTATAGGTCATGAAACAATAAATTAAACTTTTTTAGTCAGTTCAGTTAATACAATTATTAGAGATTATATTCTGCCCAACTACAGTCTCACTGGCCACCTGTAACCAGTGTCCACAAGCACAAAGTTACTTCCTGAGTCTTTAATTTTCTGTGCTTGCCCCAGAAGATTACAGTACAAGCTCATGAATAGGGTTTACATCACTGAATGCAATAATTGCTTTTATGAATCCAGAGCTCATTAAGGAATAGTATCATACTGTGGCTAAAGATTATGGACTAAAAGCAACCTCTTCTTCCTTTATTGAAAATGTTTAATAATTTCTGCAGGTGTACTCTATTTTTGGACATTTTTTGTAATAGCTTTTTGTCACAGTTTAGGCTCAGGATGGTCCCTTAGATGTATAACAGATGCTCTCTGTTAACCCCCCTCCCTCCCGAAAGGGGAAGAGAAAGGGAATAAGGGAGACAGACTGATCAATTAGAAAAGGAAACTAGAACAGCTTTAATGATAATAATAATAACAATAATGGAATATATACAAGTATATACAAAACCAGTATCGAACCCAACCCCCCTGATGGTAATTCCATCACCATCACCATTGATTCTGTGGAGCAGGTAGTGGGGGAGTCCCAGACTGGGCTCCGCAGCAGACAGGAGCTGTGTTGAGGAGCTGGATTCTGGTACTGGATACAGGAACACACCGATTGGGACCAAAGGCAGAACAGACAGAGGCCTTCTTGAATGCTCCGAGGATGCTCATTCGTCAATTGAGGGTCACCTGTCCTGTCTGCTCCTCCCTTCAGGTGTGGCCTTTCACATTTCTGCACTCCCTAATGTGATACACAAGATCCAGCAGTGACCTTGGTCTGCACACCAATCCTTGACAGTAACTCTAAACATGGGGTCTTATCTCTGCTAGAAGCAGACTGTCTGTGAAAACAGGCTGTTAACTTCAGAAAGTGCAGCTAGTTAGAAGAACTGATCTGAAAAGTAAAATCATTGCGCAGAATTAATTCTGTTCTCACTCAAACAGGACACATTTTTCTTTCCTTTCTCTTCTACCATCATAGGAGCTGTGTGATTCAAGAGAAAGAATATAAATTAAACTCTCCATAGGAACATAAACCTACAAAAAAGCAAGCTTGTTTTTCTGGCATCTCTCTGAACCTTCTCAAGTTTGACATTCATATTTAATCATAGAAGACAAACAATTAAATGCTTTTGCATTGCTTCTTATTATGTTGGAGTTGGTTTTATTATTTTTAAAATAACAGGCAAAGCAGATCCTACATTGTTTGTTCTAACATATTTTTAAAGAAATTATATTGAACTTCAGAAGTATGAGGAATATCTGTCCATTTCCTTATTATATTGCTCTTCAGGAAGAAGATCAATTTTCTTTAAAAAAGTGAAGAAACCAGCTCATTAACATTTTGATGAAATTAGGGGGAAAGGTCTAAGAATCTATTTGTATTCTGATGCAAAATAACAATAGCAAAGGAGCAAAGAAGCTTTGAAAGGAGAACTAAGAAAATTTCAGAAACTCAAAAGTTGCACTGGAAAGAATCTCCACTTCATTGTGCGTCATGTACCAAACATCTTTTTGATAAACTGTTTTATAATTGATTTTTAGACTTGGAGTCTTCATAATTTAAAAACAAACCAAAAGAGAACAAAAGAACAACCCCAAGCCCTCACAGTTATTAAGTATGTCACTTCTGAAACAAACTGCCGGTGATATATTTTTTAAAATAAAAAATGTTTCAAATGGACTCCAGTTCAGCAATGCATATATGAACAGTTTAAATCATATATTCAGGAAACCATGCTGTGAGTAATGCATTTCATTCCATTTAAAAACAGACATCTGTGGGGTCTGTTTGTTTATTTGTTTGTCTGTTAGCTTTTATATGTGGTTTAGTTTCATGGATGAACTAAGAAGTGAAACAAAATATGGGTCATCAGCTTTTCTTCTTAGATATTTTTCTAGCTTTTTTTTTTTTTCAAACAATTTTATTTCTTCTAACTCAACTTGGATTCAGCAGTGACTTCAGGCAACCCAAAGATACATTTGTTTTAGAAAATAGACATTGTAAAATATCAGATATGATGCTGAGCCCTGAAGGTTCAAATGGTGCTGAAACAGTGCAAGAAACACAAACATTAGTAAATCACTTTTGCTACATTAGAGGAACAGCCAAATATATATGAATTGTTACTATATAAATCCATTCTAAATGATCTTATTGGCCTGACATAATTCTTATTAAGGACAATGGAAACTTCGTAATCAACTCTTTTGAAAGTGGTATTTTAGAAATCACCCTTTTAAAATTAAACTCTAAATATATATGCCAGCTGACATACCTTAGCTGATGTAAAGGTATGCATGGCACTGGAGAGAGCAAAACTCCTTGAATAGCTGTCTTCAGCTTCAAAACTTTATTTTTTCTCCTGCACTGAACCATGTTACTTGGACTCTTAAATGGCAACCACTAGAGAACACTGGCAGCCTGGGCAGTCAGAAGTCCTGATTAATTTCAGACTGTTCCCTGTAACAGTGGAACTTGTTCAGAAGTATTTTTTAAAAAGGTTCTCCTTCCAACTTTTCCTTTTTTTTTTTTTTAATCTTTGAAGCAGAGACTGATAGTTTTCACAGTAAAAGAAAGCTGATCTGACTAAAGATTTATATACTGATATCGAGACGCATATATTCACAAACTTATGTCTTCTGCAGCAATTTTAAACATAGCTAATAAAACAATCTGGACAAGGCTGACTCAGGTTCCTCCAGAAAAATATGATTTGCAAGATTTAGTTAGCTCAAAAAATTACATGTACAAAATAAAGATTATTAAAAAAATAGGATAAATAATAACTCTTTCATGATACCAGAAACAAAATCCACAGAATGAAATAAAAATAAGAAAAAATAGCTTCTGAAGATGTGAAATGAAATGTTACAAATAGGGGATTACAATAAAAAGTTAATGGAGTTAACAGATATAAATCTAGGAGGAATAAATTATCCTTTCCAATCATATTCAACTTTAATAACAGAGCTTTAATAGGTTCCTACCTTTCTACCAATTCAGAAAAGACTGTTGCTGATCAATAGCATTTATTTTAAAGAAGAAAGTAAAGCAAAGGAGAGACACTGGTGCCTGGAGACACACTTTTTCTCAGAAGACAGGTGAATAAAGATATAATGCTGTGTGAAACACAGAGGACATATACCAGAAAATAGTCAGTTCTGTTCATCACACATAAAGCTTTCATTTGCAATTATTTACTGTTTTGTTTATTTTCTTATTTCTCACCTTAAAGAACACAGGTTAGTTTTACCTGTTTGGAATAGCATTCTTTCTTGATTTTGGGATAGCAGAACCTTCCCGCAGAATTCGCCTCAGAGAAGAAGAAATTCTCAGTAGTACACGAGATACTGAGACAGGACCCTGGACACAGTACCCTAAAGAATATATTCCCTACTGTGGAAAGCCTTTTTGTCTTAAATCCAGGCAATGGACTGAACATCCTGCTTTTATTCCTGGCTTTCAGAAGTAACCTTATACTGCTTCTAGTTCTGCTGCTCCAGTTCTCCATATTTCTGTTTACATGGAAAATCCTCTGCCTTTAATACAGATTTTCTTGATTTCTTTTTAAAAAGGCTTGTTTTCCTTTAAAACATTCATTATTGTTATTTATTTCTCAGATCATGCTTCAAAAACTTTCTAGTCTAAATAGAGAAATAATTTTGCAAGCTTTATTTGCTACTTTCCAGCTGGTTACCATGGTTTTCAGTTTAGAGTTTTCTTTTTTCGTCACTCAGTATTTCCTTTTGTTTCTCTTCCTAACACCAAAATTGCACCATTACTCATTATTAGATCATTGAATTCACAGCTGTACCTGTAAATAAAAGAGGGTAGGGAGTGTTCCTCAGCAGGGAAGTGGCTGTTTCATGCAAATAAAATCTCTTACATCCAGAACAGTGTGGCCATACCCAGACTGTTTATTTTAAGTGGTTGCTGTCCTAGGAGATTGAGAGAGTGCTACTTGAGACTGGGACAAAATGAGGTAAGGGACCTTCATGAATGATCAAATTCTGGGGTCCAGGCCTGGATACTAAACAGGTTAGAGCCTCCTGTTCACACCAGAATCATGGTAGAGTTTAGATTTTTGAATTGGGGTTGATTTTTGGTTTGAGGGTTTGGGGGCTTTTTTTTTTTTTTCCTGTGTTAATGCTGCTTTGTTTTCTTTCTTTTATCAGTCAATGTTTTCAGGAAAGGTAGAAGTCTTGGTTTCACTAGTGAGTCTCTGAAGCATTTTCACTATTAGCTCATTATTGCCTAACTCTCTTCAGAAAACCAACTTTACGTCCTGGGGTTTTTTGGGTTGTTTTGTTGGGGTTTTTTTTTGCATTTGCTGCAAAGGTCAAAGTGTTCTAGCATGTTGATCTGACTAAGCCCCAAACTAAAATAATGATTGCTAGAGTTGTGAGGGGATTGATCAGAAATTATTGCTGGATAAGTGCAGGAGCCTGCCACTACTTTCTGCCCTTCCTGGGAATTACATGGTGCTGCCACATTCCCTGATTCAGGGATTCCAGCTAAAGAGGAAGGAAAGCACAGATCAAAACATAGTTTATAAATGCCTTAAATTAGGGTGATTCTTGCGTTAAGGACTAGGATTCACTTGATGATTTCCTATAAGTTGTTGCCTAATACCTGGGCATTCTTGTGTATATATAGAATTTTGCACTGCCTACAAACTGCAAAATGGACATGCTATGCCCAGGCCAACAACAACCCAGCTTAGAATCAAGATGACCTAGCAGACATTGATTTCAAGCTCGTACACTCTGTATTTTTAGACTCTATTGGTCAGAGCTGATAATGCTGATGCTGATCTAGGTCGCCTGAACCAGAGCTAGCTCACATCTTGACTGAGAGTCAGAGTAGCTCAGATCTGCATGCACTTGTTTCTGTTGTCATATATCTTTAGGCAGATAGCCTCAGGATGCCCCCAGACAGTAGCTGGCTCGAAAAGGGCTGAGTTACAGCATGTGTGCCCAAAACATGATTGGAAGCAGTGTCTTGGATTAAAAACCTTGGATTAAATTCTGATACTTAGTAGTGGCCAACCAGAATCTTCTAAAATCCTAAATACAAAGCCATGGCTTTCCTATTATGAGGAATGCTGCCTATTTGAGTACATCTGACTATATGCCCGACTCATACATATATATGCTGGATGCTTGAAGCTCTTCTGCTGGTAGATGCTTATTCTTTTTAACTCTTCTTTCAATATAAAAACAGTTTTGGTGCCTCTCTTATTTCCATAGCTGCAGAATGGTAATTTGATTACTGTGAAACAGTGGTTCAGCAAAGAGCACAGTTTAGAAATTTGTAGAGAAAACAAAAAAATAAACCAAAATAAAGGCTAAAGGCAGTTGGTTCTGCTAAATATGCAGTGGGAAGCAGATTGTGTGACTCATAGAGGAGAGTATTGTGGTAAAAAATAGTGGTATGATTATTCAGGTATTCTCTTCAAAAACATTTGGAGGAGCAATAAACAGTAATGTATCAAAAAAAGTCTAATAAAAATCTTCTGGTTTAAAGATTAGTGAACTTGAAGGTGTGGAAAATGCTTCTCTTTTCTGTGATGCAGCTGTTCATTACAGGTAACATAACTGTTTGGTATGTGTGCTAAGTACAACACACAGAACACCTTTTCTTTTACAGCATGAGGTATATTCAAATGAAGCTAAACTAAAACACATGGATGAGTGGATATGCAAAAATGCCCTATGCTTTATTTTAAAGGCAGTTGCATACAAAAATAGAACTGGACCTATCCTTTTTTAAAATATCTAACCATTTTTATTGACTTCAATTCTCAGTAAACCAACTTTCATACCTTTATATATTGTATATCTTTCAAGCTTTAGAGACATATAGATGTGTGCCTTTAACATTGCCTCCCACAATATTATCATATCCATCCACTCTGGAAGAGTGGATGAACAGATGTATAAAAAACTGGTCAGATGTTTGGGCTTTGAGAGTAGTGGTTGATGGGTCACATTGAATCTGGAGGCTGATAACTAGTGAGGTACCACAGGGGACAATCTTGAACTGGTCCTTCTTAAGCAATGCCCTAATGCAGGTATCAGAAACTCTGCAGATGATGCCAAATTGGACGGATAACTTGATACACTGGAGAGAAGGGTTGCCACACTGAGGTACCTTCACAGGATGGAAAATGAGCTGACAAAAACTTCATAAACATCAACAAGGACAAATACTAAGTCCTTCACCTGGGAAAGAAGAATCCTTTACAACAGCATAGGCTGGGGACTGACTGGCTGGGAAGCAACTCTGAAGAAAAACTAGTATAGCAAGCTGCACAGAAGCCATCAGTGCACCCTGGTAGGCAAGAAAGTCAACAACATCCTGTGTTGTGTGAACAGGCACACAGTTAGGAGACTGAGAGATGATATTATTCCTCTCTGCTCAGCACTCATATCTGGAACATTATGTCAAGTTTTGAGTTCCCCAGAAGATACAAACTAGATGAAATGAGTTCATCAGATGGCCACCAAGATGATCAGAGGGCAAAGCAAAGCAGGGAAAGAATGATGGACAGGGCCTATTCAGCCTAGAGAAGAGAGAGCTTCTGGGGAACCAAACAGCTGTCTGCCAGTACTTTCAGAGAAGTCATCTGCTGGAAGGCAGCTCCACAGAGAAGGACCTGGGAGTCCTGGTGGACAACAAGTTAATCACGAGCCAGCAGTGTACTCTTGTGGCCAAGAGCTCCAACGGTATCCTAGTATGCATTACAAAGAACATGACCAGCAAGTCAAGGGAGGTTCTCCTCCACCTCTACTCTGCCCTAGTGAGGCCACATCTGGAGTATTGTGTTCAGTTCTAAGTTCCTCAGTTCATGAGAGTTGAGGAACTACTGGAGAGAGTCTAACAGAGGGCTACAAAGATGATTAGGTGACCGGAGTGCCTCTCTTATGAGGAGAAGCTGAGAGACCTGGGTCTGTTTGGCCTGGGGAGGAGATCTTATCAATGCTTATAAATAAAAAGAGCTTCAACAGCGAGGCAGCAGCAAGGGGTAGCTCTGTGCCTTTGAGCCAGATTGAGGTGACCGGGGGGTTCCTGGAGCCAGAAAAGTCCGAGGAAAGGCAGAGAGACCCCCTCAGGTGCCTGCACCTTGCTCAAGCGAGACCGAGAGGCTGACGGGACCGGGGGCGTTTCCGGGACAATGGCGAAACCAGAAGCTGCACTCCAAGCGTGCACAGCGAGGCAGCGGCTGTCACAGCGGGGCACACGGGGAAAACAGTGGCTCTGCCAGCTCGACAGGGCAGCCCGACCTTTAGAGAAATCTCAACCGTGGTCTGCACCCGGCAGGAGGTCACACGCTCTGTGCTTGCCAGGGCGGGTGTGGGAACTCAGACAGAGCACCCACAGAAACATGCAGTGGTCCAGGTCACAGGCTGCCAGAAATGTCACAGCCTGGCACTGCAAACTAATGACAGAGATGGGAACGGCTGCGTGCAGTGTGAACAGGTAGACGATCTCCTCTGCTGCGTAGCAGAGTTACAAGAGGAAGTTGAAAGGCTGAGGAGCATCAGGGAGGCTAATCAGGAGACAGACTGGTGAAGCCAGGCCCTGCCCTCCTGGAAACAGAAATGGAAACAACCATCAGAAAGCACCCGGGATCAGTGACACCATGCACCCTGCCCCTGTCAGACCAGAGGCAGTAGTCTTGATGGAGTGAGTGAATGGAGGCAAGTTCATTGTCATGGCCAGAGAAGAACTCCTTCCTTGCCCATCCTCACCCTGCCCCCAGTGACACTGAAGAACAGATGTGAGGCCCTGGTCAAGAAAGACCAGCCAAATGAGCATATAGTAATGGGCAACCTACACCTGAGATTCATTCGCCATCAGAAAGGCCTGCTGCTCATATAATGATCACACCCACAAGAAAAAAGAAGTGTTATAGTTGTAGGCAACTCTCTTCTGAGGAGCAGAGGGTTTAATATGCCGGGCAGACCCTTTTAACAAGGATGTATGCTGTTTCCCTGGAGCCCAGGTTAAGGACATCACTAGGAAACTTCCTAGCTTGGTACGGTCCTCAGACTATTACCCGTTGCTGGTCTTCCATGTAGGTGGTGAGCACACTGAGTATAGCAATATAAGAACAATCAAAAGAGACTTTAGAGCCTTGGGACGACTGGTGAGGGATTCTGGGCACAAATCATCTTTTCCTCTCTCATTCCAGTGGCAGGCAGCGACATTGGAGTGAAGAGAAAAATACAGCCTATTAACACATGGCTCCATAGCTGGTGTCACCGTAACAATTTTGGCTTTTTTGACAACAGGATGACCTGTACAGCACCAGGTTTGCTGACACCTAATGGGAAACACCTTTCTCAAGGGGGAAAGAGAGTCTTTGTGCAAGAAATCGCAGGACTGATTGACAGGTGTCCTGGTTTGAGTGAGAATAGAACTAATTCTGTTCAGCTCAGTTTTTCTAACTAACTGCACTTTCTGAAGTTAGCAGCCTGTTCTCACAGACAGTGTCTGCTTCCAGCAGTGATAACACCTCATGTTTAGAGTTACTACCAAGGATTG
>WTSP01019471.1:0-17302 GCA_025331215.1 Actenoides lindsayi | reverse complement strand
CAGTGATAACACCTCATGTTTAGAGTTACTACCAAGGATTGGTATGCAGATCAAGGCCACTGCTGGATCTTGTGTACCACATTGGGAGGTGCAGAAAAGTGAAAGGCTGCACCTGGAGGGAGGAGAGGACAGGTGACCGTCACCTAAGCAACGAGGTATTCCATCCCATATATGTCATATTCAGCATAGAGGTGAGGGATCAAAAGGGTCTTCAGGCTCTTCTCCCTTCTTGGACCGCTTTGCCAGCTTTGCTTGGCTTGACTCGGGTCTTCTTTTGGTTCATTCCTCAGAGCATCCAAGGAGGCCTCTGTCTGTTCTGCCTTCGATCCCGGTCTGTGTGTTCCTGAACCTGGTACCAGAATCCTGCTCCTGAACACAGCTCCCACCTGCTGCAGGGCCCAGTCTGGGTCTCCCCCAGTGCCTGCTCCACAGCATCAGTGATGACAGTGATGGAATTACCACCAGGAGGTTGGGTTCAATACTGGTTTTGTATATGTTTGTATATATTCCATTTTTATTATTATTACTTTCCTTTTCATTAAAGCTGTTCTAGTTTCCTTTTCTAATCCGTCAATTTCTCTCCCTTATTCCCTTTCTCTTTCCCTTTGGGGAGTGAGGGGTTGTTAACAGAGAGCGCCTGTTATAGATCTAAAGGGTTGCCCTGACCGTAAACCATGACAACAGGACTTTAAACTACACGTGAAGGGGGAGGGGCATCTATCCAGACTGGCTAGACATGGACATGGGTGTCGTTTACCAGCACGTGTGGGGCAGCATGCTGACCCAGAAGGTCTTCCAACCCCCAAGGGTGAAAACTATACACTTAACCCCCTCTCTGAAATGCTAATACACCAATGCACACAGCATGGGGAATAAGGAGGAGGAACTGAAGGTCTATGTTCAGTCACACGGTTGTGATCTCATTGCAATTACTGAGACATGGTGGGATAGCTCACATGACTGGAGTGTTGTCATGGATGGTCATGTACTTTTTAGGAAAGATAGACCAGTAATGTAAGGCAGTGGAGTTGCTCTTTATGTGCATGAGCAACTGGAATGCATTGAGCTCTTCCAGGGGGAGGTGAAGAATATGTTGAAAGCTTATGGGTGAGAATTAAGGGGCATGCAAATGTAGGTGAAACTATTGTGAGTGTCTACAACAGACCACGAAAACAGGAAGAAGATGTTGATGAGACCTTCTACAGGCAGTTGGAAGTAACCTCAAGATCACATGCCCTGGTGATCATGGGTGACTTCAATCACCCTGATACTTGTTGGAAAGGCTACACAGACAGGCATACTCAGTCCGGAAAGCTCTTGCTTGATAATACTTTCCTGATGCAGGTGTTGGAAGTGCCAATGAGGAAGGGAGTACTGCTGGATCTTGTATTAACAAACAAAGAAGGTCTGGTTGGGGTTGTGAAAGTTGGAGGCAGTCTTGGCAGTAGTGATCATGACATGGTAGAGTTTAGTATCATACAAGGAAGAAGCAAGGCAATAAATAAGATTGCAACCATGGACTTCAGGCTGGTTAACTTTGTCCCCTTCAAAGACCTACTTGGAGGAATCCCTTGGGCTAAGACTCTAGAAGGTAAGGGGGCCCAAGAGAGCTGCTTGATATTCAAACGTTACTTCCTCCAAGCTCAAGACAGGTGCATTTCTTTGAGTAAAAAATCAAGTAAAGGAGGCAGGAGACCATCATGGATGAACAAGGACCTGCTGAAAAAACTCGTGGAAAAATGCAGTTCATAGCATGTGGAAAAAGGGACTGAGCAGTGGTGCAGAGTCCAGTTGGTGACACATAAGTAGTGGTGTTCCCCAGGGGTCATTACTGGGGCCAGTCTTATTCAACATCTTCATCAATGACCTGGATGAAGGGATAGAGTGTACCCTCAGCAAGTTTGCTGCTGATAAACTGGAGGGAGTGGCTGGTACACTGGAAGGCTGTGCTGACATCCATCCAGATCTGGAGAAACTGGGAGCTGGGCAAAGGCAAGCCTAATGAAGTTCAACAAGGGCAAGTGTGGAGTCCTACACATGGGGCAGAACACCACCATGTATTGGTACAGGTTAGGGGCAGACTTTCTGGAAAACAGAAGGTCCTTGGCATCCTGGTGGACAATAAGTTACCCATGGAACAGCAATGTGCCCTTGTGGCCAGGAGATCAAATGGTATCCTGGGGTGCGTAAAGAAGAGTGTGGCCAGGAGGTCGACAGGGATTCTCCTCCCCCTCTACTCTGCACCAGTGAGACTGCATTTGGAGTATTGTGTTCAGTTCTGGTCTCTCCAGTTCAAGAGGGACGGGGAAACACTAGAGAGAGTCCAAAAGAGAGCTACAAAGATGGTGAAGGGACTGGAATACCTATCTTATGTGGAAAAGCTGAGAGAAGACTGAGAGGGGATCTTATTAATGTTTACAAATACCTGAAGGGTGGGTGTCAAGTAGAAGGGGCCAGTCTCTTCTCAGGTGTGCCCTGTGATAGGACAAGAGGTAATGGTAACAAGGTGAAACACAGGAAGTTCTACTTCAACATGAGAAAAAACTTCTTTACTGTGAGAATGACAGAACACTGGAACAGGCTGCCCAGAGAGGTTGTGGAGTCTCCTTCTCCAGAGGCTTTTGAGACCCACTTGGATCTGTTCCTGTGTGACATCCCCTAGGTGTTCCTGAATTGGCAAGGGGGGTTGAATAGATGGTCTCCAGAAGTCCCTTCCAACTCCTACCATTCTACGATTCTGTGATCTGAACGATAAGCAACAAGAACATGGGGCCAGTCTATTTTCAGTGGTGCCCAGTGATGGGACAAACAAGGGGTAAAGAGCACAAACTACAGGTGGAAGTTCTACCTTACATGAAGAAAAACTTTTTTACTTTGAGGGTGACAGAACCCTGGAACAGGCTGTTCAGAGAGGCTGCGGAGTCTCCTTCTCTGAAGACTTTCAAAACCCACCTGGATACAATCCAGCACAACTTGATCTAGGCAAACCTGCTATAGCAGGGGGGGCTGGGCTCGGTGATCTCCAGAGGTCCCTTCCAACACCTACCATTCTGTATGTGTGATGCTGTGATCAAGAGGATAGAGCTAGGCTGTTCATAGTGGTACATGGTCAAAGGAAAGGCAAAGGACATAAACTGAAAGAAGAAAAGTTCATATTGTATTTGAGTTAAAACCTTTCTCCCCAAGAGAACAGTCAATCAATGGACTGCTTGTCCCTTTGTCATATTGCTCATAGAGACTGTGCAGTTCCCATCCTTGTAAGCTTTCAAGACTTACTAGGTAAAACCCTGTGCAATATAGTCTGATCATAGTGCTGATTAGGCTTTGAGCAAAAGCTTGGACTAGAGACCCCCTGAGGTGTATTAGTCCTTAATCCCTGGGCCTAAATGTTCTTTTTTAAGAGTTTGCAGCCATAACCTGTGTTTAAAACGATCTATCTGCATTTATGTTCTTGAAGACATCTCAGATTGTACCAACTCTATTTTGTAATAGTATGTAGAAAGACTGTTTGAGAACTTCAGCGACAGCTAGACAGAGTAAATGAATCTGGCATGTTTTTCCACATAAATCTGTATTTTCAGAGCAATGTTACTTGAGATGGCATATCAGTCTAAAGAACACTCTCATGCAACTTTTCTGATCTTTAAAAAGCATTCCAGGAAAGATTCAGCATTTGAATATAATTTATGGTGGTAAGTTTGGAAGAGACACCTGATTCATAAAGTATTTGATTGTTCAAATAAATTTATAAACAGAGACTTTTTCCCTTTAGACTGAAGAAAGGTGTTTCGATACGAGGGACCTGCTTTCCTACTTACGGCAATGTAACTTGCACATTAACTTTATTTACTCAAGTTGCATGACATATATTGTAACTTATTGCTTAAGTGATTTAGCAAGGTGTTTGTATCCTGTCTTTGTCTAGTTCAGTAGCCACAAGAACATTTAGTAATTATTGCTATTTAAAGATTAGTAGCAGATGGATGATGATGGCATTTTAGTAAATTGTTTCTTTACAGTAGAATGATGGTGTTGTTTGTTTGTTTCTTGACAATATGGGGCTTATTTATGTTAAAAATGTGAACTATATTAAGTGTTGTGGAAAGACTGTGTAGCTGCCCCAATGTGAGTATGGCTGCAGTAATATTTATCAGATGATGATTAATGCAGGCATAGATATTTCCATAAATGATACAATATTTAGAAGCCAGTTCTGTATCAGTGGAACTGCACACATGCTATTTTTCCATCCAAGTTATCCTCATTAACACTGGGATCTGGGATCTTGGAATCATTAGATAACTCAGGTTGGAAAGGAACTCAGGAGGTCTTCGCCCAACCTTATGCTCGAAGCAGGGCCAGCTATAAGTCAAAGCATGTTGCTCAAGGCTTAATCTAGTTGGATCTTGAAAATTTCCAAAGATGGAGACAGCACCTCTCTGGGCAGCATGCTCCACTGCTTGACTGTCTTACCATCTGACTCATCTCGCTCAGTGAACAATGAGGGAGGTGAATTGTTATGATCCCCCTAAAGAGTCTATCCTTGCAAGGCAGGGCCGCAGAGGTGGTAGAGTCATGACAAAGACTCAGAGGAACAATAACAAAAAAATAAAATATTGGCTTTCCCTATGAACAATCAATAAGTGGTGCAGGTAGAGGTGTATTGGCATAGGTGCTATTTTCTTAATAAATTATTTTAAAGCATAACTAAGTATCAAGGAGAAGAAAGAAAAAGTGAGTAGAAAGAGGAAAACATAGGGGTAGAGAGTAAAATAAAAAGATTTCACCACCCTTGAATCCCGCAATGGGATCAATCTAATTCTTGAGCTCTTCGGTGGTGAGTGCACACAGATCAATAAATTACTGTCTCTTTATACACTTGGGATATGGGTGGCATCCCCGATTTACATAGGCAACTTAGGTGATGCTAATTTGCAAGAGCTCCTTGTACTGTGGTGTCTGATATAGACCTCTCCTTGGTACAGTCCTAGTGATTAGTAGAAGTTAACTCAGGGAAAAGACACCATCTTCCTATGAAGATCTTATCACTTCCTGTTGTTAATGCATCTGGAAGGAGCCAGGGCAGCAGGGCAGAGCCATTGACACCTTCTCCCTCCAGGCAGGCCTTGCTCTTTCTCAGTTCAGGTCTTACCACTACACAAGGTCTGAGACATTACTAGTTGGGCTCTTATATCATCTCCTTACGTAAACACTCTCTCCCCACTTCCTCTCTCTCTTCTCCTCCCACCTTCCCCTTCCTTCCTTCCTTCCTTGAGGCATATGTTTATAATCTCTTTTCATGGTACCTATCCCTTCCTCTGCTTTTATGCACATTTCTTATCAATTAACTGTCTCCTGATACTCTGTCACTGCTGCATCCTCATCAATGTTTCTTTGTATATAATGATACCAATACAGATGTGCTCCTTTGATCCATCATATTATCTATTTTGACTTTCAAATTATCACATTCATTTAAAAATCTGTCACTTCTGTGAAAATTTGAAGACATATTGTGAATGCTTCTCAACACTGAAATTATTTTCTCCTTACTTCTTGTTGTTCTGCTTAGATTTTTGAGATTTTAATCTCCCTGGCCAAATCCTGTCCTGGATGGTAGATTAAATAATACTGCAAAATTTCCCTAACCATTTATGGACTGCACTCAATCTACATTTCCATTCAAAAAAGTTAAATAAGGAAAGCAGCTCCTCTTCACAGTTGCAGCTCCAAGTGTATCACACTCAATGTCCTGTGATATTCACAATCAAGTTCACTCTATTATCCTGAACATCTAATTTTTCTAGTGACACCCCTGACCCATCAAACTACAGTAAATGAAATATATAATTCAATATTTCTTCTTAAAGTATCCTTTTTATTTTCAGATATTTTACTGCTTTCTCTTACTTTCTTTGCAGACATTTTCAGTTGAAATAACAAGATAGACACCAGAGAAGGACTTTAAGTTTCACTGCAACAGGATACATATTTCTAAATATGACTGCTTCAAACAGTAATGGGAGAATTTAATTCAGTTAAACACTTTTAGAGCCCAAGGACTGTGATTCTGTCATCTCTTGCAGTGGTTTGACACATTTTTGGCCTGGGCCAACAACGATGCTTCCAGGAAATTCATGGACACCTTTCCAGAGATATGCAAACAAACGTGGCAAGGTTTTTGCAGTTGGGGCTGCGGAGTTGGCTTCTATGAGAAGGTGCTAGAAGCTTCTCCTACATTCAATATAGCCAGTGCCAGGTGGCTCCAAGACAGACCCACTGCTGGCCAATACTCAGCCAATCAGTGATGGTGGTAAGACCTCTGTGATAACATATTTAAGAAGTGGAAAAAACTGCTACAGAACAGCAGCTGGAAGAGATGTAAGTGAGAGAAACAACTCCTCAGACACAAAGGTCAGTGAAGACGGAAGTTAAGGAGGTGCACCAGAGCAGACATTCCCCTGCAGCCCGCAATGAAGACCATGGTGAGGCAGGATGTCCCCCCACAGACCATGGACATCCACAGTGGAGCAGATAGCCAGCTATAGGCTATTGGAGACTCCACACCAAAACATGTAGGTGCACCCAAAGGAGACTGTGAGCCCATGGATTGCCCATGCTCAAGCAGGTTTCTGGAAGGACTTGTCACCCCATGGAGGACCCATATTGAAACAGTCTCTTCCTGAAGGACTGTATCCTGTAGAAAGGATCCATGATGGAGCAATTCATGAGGAACTGAAGTCCATGAAAAGGACCCATGTTGGAGAAGTTCACAGAGGACTGTCTCCCATGTGTGGGACTCCATGTTGGATCTGGGGAAGAGCATGAGGGGGAAGTAGTAGCAGAGACCATATGTGATGAATTGACTAAAACTCCTATTCCTCATCCTCTTGCACCACTGAGGGGAGGAAGTAGAGAAGCCAGGAGTGAAGTAAAAGGGAAGGATGAGGGGAATATGTTTTAAGATTTGGTTTTGTTTCTTGTTAAGCTACTCTGACTTATAATTGGCAATACATTAAATTAATTTCCCCAAATTGCGTCTGTTTTGTTCCTGACAGTAACTGCTGAATGATCTCTCCCTGTCCTTATCTCAACCCATGAGACTTTTGTCGCATTTTCTCTCCCCTGTCCAGTTGTTCAGTTGAGGCAGAGGAGGGATAGAGCAGCTAGGTAGGCACCTGGCATCCAGACAGGGTCAACCCACCACACAAGTGATTAATTTTCAACTGATAATTTGAAAGGTGCCATCTTGTTTTAGAGAGTAGCAACATGTACTATATTATGGAAATGACCAGAAATTGTGTGCTGTGTTCAGACTCAAAAAAGTGACCCAAGAGACTGCTTGTGTTAATATCCACATCACTATATAAGACAGAAGCTTGGGTTACCACAAGGGACAATAATGGATATTTCTTCCACTTTCGTTACAGTAAGGAAGACTGATGAACAATTATTTTTCTGATCACTGATGTTTCCTTGTATTCCTTCAGCTGTGGTGTATATGCCATTAACATTAATATGGTCTGTGCACATGCAGTATGTCTTATGATTCTTATTTTAATCTTTTGCTCAACTCCTATTGTTTCATTGTTCACAAAATAGTATTTTGTAGAAGTTTGTCTTCATTTAAAATCTCTAATACTTCAAACATCTAGCTAATTGCAAAATTAGTATTTAAAATGTTGACTAACACTGGTAGCTCTGTGACAGTTTTACTATGGGTTTCATTTGTTTCCAAAGAATTTTCTAGGTCTCTCTTTTTCTTAGTGAAAAAATTTACTAATTTACTTAAAAATTTTTCTGTCATGGCCTCCAAAGTAACAGGACTTCTAAAATGTAGGGTTGGGTTCACAATAATATTTAGATTCTCATAGTTTTTCTATGAAGACCTAATCATACTGCTATCCAAACAGGATAAAATTTCATTAAAACTGTATAATAAATTAAATAAAACAAGATTTATGTATATATAATTTCATTCAGTATCTACATATACATGTGTGTATGTTGTGCACATGTGCACATACCCACCTGGATGCTGATACGCACATAAAATGCATGAAGAGGTCAGATTCCCTCTTCGGAAGAACCAAAGAGTTTTTGATAGACTGACGAACTCTTCTTGGGGACATAAAAATATCTGTGGAAGCATCTTGTTTAGAAAGCACTAAGAATCCAAAGTCTGTGCTGGCTGAACATGAAAAACATCGACATTCAGAAGGTTACACCAGAGTAAACCAGCATGTAAAGTGTCCCAATCACCTTTTCAAGGTGATTTCTATTTGACATTTCTAGTGTGCCAGGTAATTTTTGAGGTCCAGCTAGTTTAATTAGGTCTTTCATAAGAACTGTCAATATATTATGTCAACCTAGACATGTTTAATATTAAAAAGCAATATGCTTTTTCTCATTTTATTGCAGCACATATTCACTCTTCTACATTCATGGGTAAGTAACTTCTGTTACATTCAGTAGAAGTTATTTATCTCCTGGAAGTGGAAAACAGAACCCTCTCTATCTGTTTCATCCCTCATAACTGAGTTTGAAGTTACTATTGGTAGTAAAGTCCAATAAGGATTGTAGCAGAGGACACAGAAGACTCATATTTTCCTAGTTGGGAACATAGAAATTACTGAATTCATTAGTACCATCTATTTGTGAGACTGTAAAACTGCGGATAATCCCTGAAAAACTACATCAAGTTAGTAAGAAAATATGTCTACCTCTACCTACTCAGGTGAAAGAGAGCAAGACATATAGGACAGATCTCAAAGACTCGAAGGAATTTCCTTCAGTTCTGTATTTTTCTAGTTGCAATGTATGAATATTTTGTTCAAAAAGCAACAATTATGTTTATTAATATGATATGCACAAATGTAAGTGGAAATTATATATATTGGTGGAATAGTAGATATTTATATAAGTATTAAACATTTTCACTTAGAGCTCTAGATATATTTCTTCTTTTGCAGAAACCTCAGTTCAAGAAAGCCAAAAACAGGACAAGGAAATGAAGTTATGGAAATGTATTGACAATGAAAAAGTAAAGGTTTCCAAGGAAAGTCATATACTAGAGAAGTATTTGAAAAAAAATCCTTTTTCCTCTTCTTTACTAGTTCTCCAATACTGTATTAGATGAAGAAAGATTAGGTAAAATGTCTTGGGTAAAACAGAAATCCAAGAAAAATCCTTGAAATTTTATTATTGTCTTTGCCTCATCCTACTGTTGAAGCAGTGGATATTGCTGATACTGCTGGGTATTTTCTGCTTTGCTGTCTTAAGTCAAACTGTCTGGAGAGGTGGATGGTTGTTATCCTCATTTCATTCTGAAATTGGACGCCATATTCTTCACATCTCTGTAGAGAGATTGAGCTTTGAATGACAGGAGGGAGATTCATCATTAATACACTGCAAATTCATGTTGACATATGTCTAAACTTCAGAGGGACATCTGTAGCCTGAGGTACAAAAGCTAGAACTGTACTTCATATAAATATGCTATTTGCACGTATGTAGATTTTCTAAATGTTAGCCTGACTCTAAACAGATACAGATTTTCAGAAAACAGATAAACAGATGACAAATTATCAAAATATTGTTCATTATCAGTTAAGTTCTTTGCTGTCATTGACTTCCTTATAAGAATGACAGTTTAATTTGAAAACATGTACAGGCATGTGTTATAAAATTACCCTGGCTGATAATAGGCATGTGTTGACATAAGCAATGAATAAATAAATAACTATGCAAGAAGGAATTATTCTTTGGGGGGAAAAAAATTAACTGTAATTTCAAGCATTTTTCCTTTCAGTCACATGATTCCTGGAATACACAGGTTGAACACAACAGTGAAGGTTTTGAGTCCTTATAAAAAATTGTACATAGTTCTCATGTTGTTTCCAAGACAATGAAAATACTATGTACAGGGAAAGTGAAAGAGATAGTTTTATGAAAAATGCTGAGAACTTAGGAAGCCTTTTCTGTCAGGAGTTCTCCTAACTTTGCCATAATCATGATGTTAGACTGTTACTAAAAAAAATCAACAGTATTAAAAAAGTATTTGAAATTCAGATATGTAAAAAAAGCAAATAAAAAGTAATTTCCAGTATTTGACATATAGCAATTTATTTATACTTTTCTACCATAAATATTGTGCTTACTATAAACTTGCATAAACAGACCTCAGTAGAGAGATTAAAAATTAATTATGCTTCTTTTGTTCATGTATCTGTAAATGCATTAAGTCTCTCAAACATATGTTTTTACTCAGTCATTTTAATGTCTTTACAAATATATTTAACCCAGTGGCTTATTATTTCAAGTATAAGTCATATTCTTTAGTTTAGTTGGCTGTAATCATGTTGTTTTAAATCCATAACTGGTTGAACATGGTATCTGATCCAAGGCTCAAAATTCTGACTGAAAAACAGGGTAAGGTTTTTTTAATCAAGTCTATGAACATTTAAAAATAATATGAACAACCTTGTAACTAAGATCAGTCAGATGACTGTCTAAGAAATGCAAGCAGAAATTGGTGGTAAGTATGTATAGTGTGACTGTGGTAATTCATCAGTGGCACAGCTCTGTCTGAACTAGCCCTAATCCATCACTCCATACTGAAATAATCATTGGAGATGCTGTACATTCCAATGAGTTGTACATCTCAGACATTTATAGATGCAATTTTTGTAAAGAATTAAATGCTGCATAAACATCTTATTCCAATGATGTTCATACATCTGATGTAGATTCAGAAAAATATTTATTTTTCACTTTTGAAACTTGAGATACACTAACATAATCTTTACATTTCTTTATTTTTTTAATTATGTACAATTACATAAATCTGTCATCTGATAACCCACCAGTTTTCCTTGCAGCTCCTTTTGAAACTGGCAGTCATTTAATGAATATTTGTTTTACTTTTGAGAAGCTACTCAGCTTCAGACCAGAATGCAGTCAGCTCTCATAGTTTCTTTCTAAGTAGATTAAACAGGTGTTAGAGTTCTGGTCTGCTCTGGGAACCTCTGAGAATGAAAATGCCATATAACTGTCAGTTATTCTTTTTGTCAAATTGATTGATATAGTATTTGTCTTGTATTTAAAATTAATATTTTTTTTTTATTGCTCTATCCTAGGGAGCTAAGCATAGCATGTACCAAAAGCAATATAATAAAGTCAATTAAATGTATTAAGGCTCACCCACAATCAAAGTGCAGATATAAAGACAAAGTTACAAAGGGGACCATTATACTCTTAAACCTTCTGCTTCATCTATTAACAGAGCAGTTCAAGATTTGCTGAAACAAACTAAATACTCATTTCCTTTGCAGGTGTAAAGCTCTTCCACAGCCAAACCTACAATTCTTTTCAGAACTGGTGTATTTCACGGAAACCAGAAATCCTCTGCAATGAAAAGATTTCTTCATTCCATATTGCTTGTCTTTTTAACAGCATGTTTTACTAAGAGTATCATCAAGGTTTCAGGCTGAATACTGAGAATACTAAGGTACAGGAGGATGATACCACAGTGCCTATTTTTTCATGAATATACCACTATAATCTTCAACTTCAGGCGAGTCTGTAGGAAGGTGATAGCAGTACATATATTGGCATTTTGTAAACAGATTTTTGTGATTCATTCCAGTCTGGTATGTTCTGCCAAGCTTTTTCTGAATAAATAGTTGGTCAGTACAAAAGCTGTTTAGGTGACACACAATATAAAAGTCAACCTATCAGTCTCTTACCTGTTAGACATTCATGAATAAATCCCCCATTCATGCAAACTTCAAAGAAAAGAGCTGTCTTATCTATGATTTTATCTACTGTCAATCTTACAGAAAAATCTTTGCAATGTCACACGCTAAAGCAAAACTTCAAAGAAATGCTGATTGCCAAGACCTCAAAAAGAGATTTTTTATTCCTATGCCTTAAAAAGTCACTTTAGAAATAAAAGCCAAGGGATTTTTTTTTTTCTTTGGATACAGTCAGGATTTTCATGTCTAAACACAAAGTTTCTGCATTCAGCTTTAGGAATAAAGAAACCAGAGCCCAAGTGTTGGAGAAGTCTGGTAGAGTTTCCTAAGAGGGGACCAGATAAAGAGTAGGACATGAAGTGACAGCTTTGGCACTAAAGTATTAGGGCACAGGAAAGAAAGGCATTGGATCAAACTCAGCAGAAGGTTTTGAGTACTAGGAAGGGTTAGCTAAAGCAGTGGCATCCAAGTTTGATCAATTGTAGAGCTTTAACATCAGCTTGATCAGCTTAAAAAAACCCAAACCAAACAAAAAATTATGTAGGAGCTGGAGGCGCAGTGTTTATGTAGAATTGCTGAGGATGGTCCCTGTTTAAAGAATTCCCATGCAGATTTGCTACAAAGATTTCATTTGGCTGCTAATTTTCTACAGGCAATTTTTCATATGATCCATGCTACAGGTCTTGTTCAGTCACAGTACAGTAAAGGTTGAAAAATATTTGACTTTTATATTTATTAGTGGTATAAATAATCTGGGGAATTCAGCTAGATTTAAAAGACATTAAATGGCAAATAAAAATCTGCCCAGTTCTGTCAGGATCCCCTTTTTCTGAGTTGGCGAGCACTAACTAAAAGGTCATCTCTTGGTCTATGGTAACCATGAAAGAAAACATATTAAAGAATAGCACATTTTTGCTGCTTGCAAGATATATGACATATATGATCTTTTGTGTCAGTCATTAACTCATGTAGGCTGTAATCAAGAGGATTGTATCATAGAGTACTTGAAGAGTATCATAGAGTACTAGAAGAAGTCTGAAATACATAAAGAAAATGTACAGCAGTTGTGTATAAACTTTCTATTGTACCTAGGAACAAACATGATTTGAATTTCTGCTTGAGCAAGACTTTGAGAGTGTGTAGCAGCAGCAGAAGCACATCATTAAAAGGCAGGTCTTTATTCAGTGAGAGGTTTAACAGATGAGAATTGCCAAGTTAGTCTCTTTAAGATAGCGAGCTTAATCATAAGCTGATTTTGGCCTACATAGAGGAAAATGTAGAGCATTTTTTGAATGAATTACAATTATCTGTGATAGGTATAGGAAAATCTAATACTCAGTTTAGGTAAACTGAAGACACTAGTTTCACCTATCAGTATCAGTTGAAGTTGAGATCTGAGACACAGAGTAACTTTAGTTGATGCTTGAAATGAAGTGTTATACAGAACAATCATGTTTTACATGACGTTCAATGAAATGGTGGTGGAAGTTCATCCTTAAGATAGAGTTCAGATTTTACCTGTGATGTCGCTTTTTAGTTTTCTATAAAAATCAGAGTTCGTTATTTTTTTCAAGATGAGAGAATCACCATTTCCTTTCTACCTGAGGTTGGAATGATCCTCTTCAAACTGACTAGAAAAAAACCCTAGAACTGTTTCCATGACTTATAATAGGTAATTATGAAAATATCTGGCAATATGCTCATGATTTTGTTTCCTGTTACCAGTGCAGAAAAAAAATGTTTAGGAAGAAGGAAACAAATAAATCAGTTATATGCTGAATTACATTTTGTGACTCCATGTTGAAATATCTGTGACATAACTGGACAAAAAAAAAGTCTATGTTATTCCATAAAGGCATTTATATTAACACTCAACTTGCTTACCGTAACTTAATTTTGATCCCTTACTCATAGTAAGACAGAATGGGGGGGGAGGGGGGGGGGGGGGGAAGCACACAGCTTTTTATAACTGACATTTATCAAAATATTATTTGAATTTGTGACCTTTTTTCCTCGCATGTTGGAAGCCAATAATGCATCTCACTCTACAGAGTAAGTATTTTTGGAGTTTAGTCTCTGCCCTTTGGAAATCTTGCATAAAGGGGTTTAGAATTTGGAGCTAGTTGTGAACCTCCTGGAAATTCCCTTTAGAAAGTTGATGATATTTATGCCTGAAAGTTGAAGATATTTATGCCTGAAAGTTGAAGCTTTGAATGAGATTCAACACAGTAAAATTTCAACTAAAAAGAAAAGTATGAAACACACTAACCCTTTAGCTCTGATCAAATCTGCACAAAGCTAGATATTGTCAGACAGCAAAAATAAAGTTGGAGGGCTTAAGTTATTAATCTTTTTTCTAAACATGTAAACATTAAGACTAGTACTTTAAGCAACACAATATTTATTTCTCACTGATTAAGTCTTCAGACCCCACAGAAGTCTGGAGCTAACAAATCTCATTTCTTGAAAAACACACATTGTTTTCATGTAGATAATGGAATAAGTATTTGAAATGCAAACAGATTTACTCTGAAGATCTTCATGCATTTGCAATATGAAAATAGTGAGTACAGAGGCTTGTGTATTTGAAGAGTGTAATTGCAGTCAGAGGATCCTGCATGACTCTCATTGGTATTCCTGTCTACATCTACATCTTTGATGCACCCTTTGTATAACGTATATATGCAGTCTGACTTCAGCAGGCTGCCCATTCCTCTCTGAGTGTCTTCAAGACATGTTTAATCTTTGACCTTAGAGACAGACAGTTGGTCAAGACAGGATCTTGGCTGAATTTTTATTTTATGAAACAGAATAAAATATGTCAGGGTGCAGCACAGGCCAGTAGCTACCTGAGGCCAGTAGCAGCAGGAGCTCCCCAGGGGTGTCAGGACAGGTTCTGGCATCTAGGATCCATCCACTGTCCCATCCAGCTCCAGGACAGCTGGGGGGCAGCTGGGGGCAGCCCCAGCCCTGGGTATCAAGCACTTCCCTGAGGATGGAGACAGACCAAGGCCAGGCAGGATGTCAGCCCTGGGGCTGGGCCTGGCTCCCTGGTAGATAATACACTACCATATTATCAGAGACCTAGCATATATATTTAGACAGGGAACAGACAGAGCCAAGAGTTGACAGCTCATCTTAAGTACTCTTTTTCAGTGTGGTAAAGACATAGTCATGGTGCTCACTGGTGTTGCTAAAATCTAGTTGTGCCCTCGATGGCATTAGTCATTCAACGTCCTTCTGACAAATTGCATTGGTTTCAGGGAAGTGAACAATTAAGTGGGCAAAGAAAAAAAAAAAGGGAATTGGGCATATTTTAAAGCTGTGCGTAAGAGAATTGGAAAAAAACAAAACCCAAAACTCTCCAAAACTGCTGAACTGAAACTTCTAGGTTAAAAACAAAATGTGTCATGGTGGTGTCTTCTCTCCTAAAGAGTGCGTTCCCCACGGCTGTCATGTCAACAGTGCATAGGAAACTGCTAGAGGCTTCCTATCTTCACATTTGTAACCTGGAATAGAGTCTCAGAGGGATAGCCAGTAACTTTTACAAATTCAAAATCTATGAAATCAAAATGCTAGTGCATTGACAGTTTCCATGAATGCTGGTCAGAATAATTTTCGAAGTGACATAAGTGGACGTTATCAAAGTTTTGGTCTGACAGCAGTTGCCAAGAAATTAAAGTACTTTGTAAATTGCTGGTTATATGTAATGAGCAGCAGCATGCTTAAATACACAAAGTATTCCCTTCCAGATTATCTTTGGTTCTTTTTGAGAGTTTAAGCATCAGTGTTGGCTAAAGCTAATTTATACTGGAATGAAGGATATTATTTTTAATACAAAATTGTGAGGACTTTCTATTAGTGTTTTCATGCCAAGTGCTGGAAATCATGGAGTTCAAGGATTCTTAGGCAGAGGCCCTGTGTCTAGATCTGTTCTCTGAAAGAAAAGAAAATAAAATCATTAACAATGATTGGGGTCTTTAGGTAAGGAATACAGAGAATAGTTTATGAGTGGCTAAGCTTAAGCTGTATTTCACATATGAGGAATAATTGGAAAACAATTAATATTAGAGGACAGTTTCCTCTTCTTTCCCTCAAAGAATAAGTGAAAAACACTTAGCAATCAAAGTCAATAGCTGAAATCATCATGCATAGATAAACTTATAGCCAATGGCAAATTTATACTAATAAAACTGCCTGGCAGAAATTAAACTGCTTATTTTCCTTACATTATAGTTATAATCTTTAATCATTTTATTATTCTTAGCTTGCTTTCTATGACATAGAGGTTTTATATTGGATTTATGACTGGTAATCAGTCTTTATTTTTCATTATAATTCTATTCTGAAGAAAATCTATATTAAAAATAAAAAACATGTCATTTTTAAAATAGCACTTTCCGATTTTCTTTCCAGATATTTTGTGGACTTTCCTCTGTTGCTTGTTTCTTTTTTTTTTTTTTTTATTTCTTTCCCCAGAACCCTTCTCACAGACTGAAATGAGAAATTTCCTTTCAGATCTGACTGTTAAGTAATATCCAGATTAAATATCAAAATATGCCAAAACCCTCACCCTTTCCTCTTCCAAAGGATCAAAATAATTGTTAAATCTGATGATATAGTTTGAATTACAGTTCCTTTGATCCCATCTTTTTCTTCACCCAAATCTATCAGGTTTTAGTCTGTTTAGTATAATTACATATCATTTATGTAAACATATTGTTCAAAATGTTCATGAATAGTATCCCAGTTATGAAACACATTTTCAAGTAAGACATCACAAAGGGCTTTAACCTTTAATAGCATTTATATTTGATGGCATAAATGAAAGAGGATGACATTAAAACTTCAAAGCAGCAAAGTTGATATATTTCTAATCATGCTGTCACAGCGAGATCTACAAACAGCATACTAGTACTCAAAGAACTGCTTTTTCATTTACTGAAGTTCAAACATGGCCTCATCTGAAATATCTAGTTCTACTGGTACTTCAAATCCACCAAAGGCCATTAAAGGCTCATGACCAATATATGTGATGTGTTGGCAGATTGATCTCTTAACATGAGAGAGTTAAATTGTTGTTCACTCTTTGTCTCAGAATGCCCATCCAAATTTCAAAGAGTAGGATGTTAATAGTTTAAGTCATCTGATAGGATGCTGTATTAAAAAGATAGTGTATACAACAGAATGTAAAATGTCATTTGATTACTTCTGGTCAAGTCTGGAAGTAGAAACTTGTCTTCTGTGTTGCCACTAGTTGATGGTGTGGGCTGGTTGAAACTGAGCTTCAACTGATTTCACCACAATTTTGAATTGGCTTCATTTCACATAGGTATCTCAAGGTATGCTGTCTAAGGCCAATATTCGTTACATGAGATTGCCATGGTTTTACTCTATGCAGAGAAATAAGTACTTTCAGATACCAATTCAAGTTCCCTTTGGATAATAATTTAGAATAATTGAATTGCCCCCCCCCCCCCATCCCCCCCCCCAAGGCCTTTTATTTGCCCCCCCCTCGTAAAAAACCCAAGAGCACATAAAAGTGG
>WTSP01019470.1:24518-42138 GCA_025331215.1 Actenoides lindsayi | reverse complement strand
AGGGAAGGGAAGGGAAGGGAAGGGAAGGGAAGGGAAGGGAAGGGAAGGGAAGGGAAGGGAAGGGAAGGGAAGGGAAATAACTCTAAGTTTGCAGTCTACAAGAGGCAAAGAAGTGAACATTACACTCGTGGTTTTTTCTGGGTAGGGCTACTATTTCCTTTTATGTTTTGACCATAAATTCCAACAGAGCCTAGAAAGAATGTATGATGGAAGTGTATTCAAATTCAACTGGGAAATGATTTTTGACAAAAAAAAAACCCCATCTGCTCAGAAGATTCTCAACCAGCTGTTCTCTAATCTTTTCTTCTCCCATATCACAGCCTTCTAAGTCAGTTTTCTGCTCCCTGTTTCTAAACAGATTTCCTTTCCCCAGCAATCCTTAATGTCAGTGAAGGGGAGATTTCATTCCAGCTGTTTTTCACAGCAATCTGACAAAATGTGCTTAATAAACTTAGAACACCTTCCTGACAGCTATCACATTTAGATGGCTCCCACTACCAAAATATGGGGTATTGAAGTATTAGGTAGGTTTTCCCCCACCACTTTCAATACGAAGTGTTGAGGTGACAAGAAAATCCTTCAAAAGAAGAACACACTTATGGTGAGGGTAAAAACTAAAACAAATCCAAACCAAAGCTACATATCTGTGTCTGAGCAGATTAAAGAATCCAGATGACACACTTCTACTGCTAGAACCCTTGTCCCAAGGGCAGTTATAGCCTTCTTCTTTTACTCACTTTTTCAACTGACTATTTTAGTGTCTTGGAAGTGTTTAACAGTGCCAGTCTGAAACAGCCAAGTCTGACTTCTGTGGCATGAGCCAATTAATGAGGAAGCATTACCTTTCTCCTATCTGCTTTGCTTCTTTCCCACAGCATGAACAAAATTAGGTTAATTAGCAGTGTGCTGGGGGAAATAAAACCACTTTATTTAGATTAACAGTTTGGGGCTGGCCTCAATATGAAGTATGGGACTATTAATAAAAAGTAAAAAGTGGAATCACAATCCTGATTTAAGTTTTCAAATAAATTCCCTGTCAAAGAGAAAGCAAACTTGAATTAGTTTAAGGGCTTTTTTCCATGAAGAAAAAAAAAATTAAAATATGGTAATGTAGTTAAGATCCTTTTTGTTGTTTTTTGAAAAAGACGTGTTCATACAGAATATAGCTATATTTTCCTAAGATTCGCATGCACAATAAAAGCTGTTTAAAAAGTCAAAGAAAAGGAAGATCTACCACCCACCTGGGAAGCTGAAAACATTGCATGAGTAGATTAAAAAAGACTAAGGGTGCAGTTTCACTACAGCTAGCAGAAATAATTTCCATTAGAATTATCACTTCCTGTGTTAACCTAGCTCAGGAGAGAGCAGGCACAGTGAAGTAACACACAGCACAGATTGATACCATTAGCAGCACTAAGCAGCTATTGTGTTCCTATCTCTATCAACACTACTCAAATTCAAAGCATCACTAATCCTGAGCTCCACATTTTACATTTGGAATAAAATCAGGTAAATGTAATTGTTGAATTACACCTTAAGTTAATAATGCCGTGAATACCAGCCTTAGAAATGAAACCATAATTTTCTTAAGTGCTGTAAAACAGCAGAAGTCCCTTCCAGTCGGCATGGCTATGTAATTTTACAGTATTTGAGGACCTACCTCAAGGCATAAAGAAAACAGACTTACCGACCTGATGAGAAGGGCTTTAAATTAGGGATGTTGGATAAAGTTCACCTCATCTAAATTAATAGCGCAGGGACAGTGAGAAAGAGACAAGGGACAACATGACAAGGGAGGAGGCTCTCAGACTTCTTTTGAAAGCAACGTGACTAAGGGTTCACTGCAAGAACCTCTACATGAATATACGTAGCAAAAACAGGGAGAAAGAGAAATCTCCGCACAGTTGTAGAGCTATGATCTCATTGGGATTTGAGGGATGGGGAGGCGCAGCTCACATGATTAGAGTACTGCAGCGGATGGATACAAGCTCTTCAGGAAAGACTGGCTGGGCAGGTAAGGCTGTGGAGTTCCAATCTACGCAAAGGAGTTGCTCAAATGCAGAGAGCTTTGTCTTGGAACAAGTGATTACGCAGTTCAGATGAAGCTGCAGAGAGCAGTTAATAGGTTGCAGGGTCAGCCTGGAGAAGAAGCTGGGACAAGAATCTCAGAAAGCTCTGCAAAGGTAAACAAACCTTTCAGCGGGGGTGGAATAACCCAATTACAGTATACTGTGAGCAAGTGGGCTAGAAGGATCGGGGGTTCCTGGTGCAGAGTAAATTGAACATGAGGCAGCAGTGTGTTCTTGAAGCCCTGAAACCCAGTGACCTAGTGGACTGTATTAGAAATAGTCTGACCAGAAAGTGGAAAACTGATCATTCCCCTCTCTTCAGAAATTGTGAGAATATATTTGGAGTCCCATGACCAGTTTTGGGCTTTCTAATCTTGGAAAAGACTTGATGTACAGAAGCAAGCTCAGGAGAAGACACTACATAAAGAAGAAGTTCAGAGCACTAGCTCTATCAGCTTTAGAGGAAGCTGAGAAGGAATCTTCCTGTTGTGTTCAGCTTCCTGACAGGAAGGGACAGAGATAATGCAGCCAGACTCTTCTCACTAATGCCCAACAATGGGACAATAGGCCACAAGTTGGAAGACAGAAAGTTCTGATTAGATAACAGGCGGGAAAAAATTACACAAAGGTGGTCAAACGCTGGAATAAGGTTGCCAAGAGTGGTTGTGCAGTTTCTACCCTTGGAGCAATTCAAAACTCTGAGCAACCTGACTCTTGTTTAAACAGCAAGTTGGACTAAATGATCTCCAAAGGCTTTAACTTAAAATTGTGTTTCATTGAGTAACCTACAAATTTACAATGTAATAAAACTTTCGTTAAATAGCTGTTTTGTTGGTTTTCCCCCTCCTCCTGTCCTTTCTTCCCATTTTCTTATTCTGCGAGAAAGAAAATTAGACTTTATAAGACTCAAATCAAGTACAGCAATATTGGCCCTCTAGGGATAAACCCATCAATACAATGACAAATGCATTTCTTGAAAGAAGCATACATGTGGCTACAGGACTAAAATTGTGAGTTTACAGACCATTCCTGTCCAGCAGCAATGTCATTTTAATGCTGTATTTCAAATGAATTCTGACACTACAGCTTTCTATTGTGTTTTTATTTTATCATTAATGTTTCTCTAATTTACATAACAAAATACTATTTGTTTTCATTACTTTTCTTTGGAAATGTTTAGTTCCTGTTTGGCTGGCACCCAGTGCATTCTGCTGTCTTTGTGATTTATGAGTTTGCTGATTCTCAGTTTTACTACCCAAAAAAGAAATCCTCTACCAGAAAAAATAATTTGGAATTGCTTAATATGCCCTGATGAATGTGCTAATTATTGCAGTAAAGCAGATTTGCTGTCACCTTTCATTGTTGAAAGCAACACATGGCAGGCTTTAGTGCTATAGAAATAAGTACTGTAGCTGTTTAATATATGAAAATGTTATCGGCCATGTGCAATGAGTGCTTTAATTTGTTTACCGTCCAACAAATTTGCACAAGTCTTTTCCATGATTTATAACACAGACTGTCTTCTGGCTTGTAATTTGTCACACTCTAAAGGGTCTTGGGATACAATTTTATGAAAAGTAATATATTAAAGTTAGTTTCTATTGCAAAATGCTAGGAAATACATCCTCATTGCATCGTATCATGGCCCTGGAGCCCTATTATCAGATTTCAAGGAATCAAGTGAATAATAGTGGTTCCTAAGCATAAAGGAGAAAACTTCAGGGAAAACCAGATTCAAAGGAAAAAATGAGTAAACACTGATTCTCTTTTATTCTAAGATATTGCACATAACAGTTTGAGATCTAACTTAAAAAATATTCCATTTTTATTCATTCAAATATTGGAGCATCTTACCTTTACATTATGATATGTTATTTCAGAGGACTGGGCATAGAGCACAGTATTTTAGCTGTTGATAATACTTGTGTCCATATCTTAGAAAGCATAATACATTCTGTGCAGCAGTTGTGTCAGCCAGACCTCTAACTCCATTTAGTCTGTTTTCTGAATGTTTTCAAAGTTTAATTAACCAATAATCATACATTATGTATTGATAGGCAAGTGCCTAAAATATGCTTCTCATCACTTCTTTTCTTGATTTCTTTTAGACCATTAAAATATAAAGCCTTTTCATTGCTAGAATACAATTACTTGGCGTCCCAGCAGTCTTAATTTATGCCTGCAGACTTATGTGTAATTTTTGCAGCTGTAACTCTGCTTGCCACATGCCCATCCAAAACCAGAGGTTTTCCTAGTGAAAGAGAGATACTTGTTCTACTGCACTAGGTAATAGAGATGCATTTAACAGACTGCATAACAGTGTGGACACTAGCTTTTAAGGTATAGATTATATTTGCTTTCTGTATTAATTTGCAACATTTTTAGGAGCATTGATGTTATCATTTCTCACATTCAGACAGAAGTTAAAAATGCAGTGTGCCTCTGTACTGGGGGAAAAAAAAAAAAAAAAAGGCGATTATGGATTAATTTAGAAACTCTGATGACCTAAGTGTTAAAAGTTCATTTCAGCTCAATTTTTAATATACTGTATACCTAGTATACTCAGAAACACAGCACTTCTAGATCCAGCCAAACATTTAAAAAATATCCAGCCTGAATTACATTGCTTGAACGTTTTGTTTACTAAGAGCATTTCTACTCAGGATATCATGTAAAAACTTGAGATTACGTAGTTGTTGTGGACTGAAAAGTAATCTTCACAAACTCAGAGAAAAGGAGCATGGGCAATTAAGTCTGAAACGTTTATCCATATCCATATATCCATGATTTGAGAGAATGTCCTGAAGATATATTGGACAAAGCTTTAGGCCGCTGCATTATTTTGCTGTAAGATTTCAGAGTGAGCTTTCAAGAGTTCCTTGGAGATGTACTTCGAAGGAACTCAGACTCATGTTCACTGTAAATGTAAGACTTTTGATATATGAGGGCTCCCTCAAATAAAGCTTCTGTCCATCTCACTATGAAAACAGAAGTTTAGTCATTCTTCCCAATCTCCAAATGTACTAAAGTGTCTCCAAAGAAACTGCTCTGATCCCTACGCCGTCCCCTTTTTTCCTTCATAGCACAATAATCTTTTGTTCTGTGTCTACAGCAGTAGCTGAGGAATGTGGCAAGGAGACATGCAAAAAATTAAATAAAGTGTGGGCTTACTGTATTTAATTATTACTTCAAATGAAGATAACAATTTGAAACCACAACAACAAAAAAATAACAGAGAAGTGCAGATTTGAAAAAAAAAAATTAATCAAAATCTGTGCCAAGGCAGTAAATTTGAGAATTTAGCAACAACCTGCAATTCTATTTACTGTACTGGAAAATAACACTGTCACTCATATTGAGTTTGTTGCCCACCAGGATCCCCAGGTCCCTTTCCACAGAGCTGCTCTCTAGAAAGGTAGATCCCACTCTGTGCTGCACTCCTGGACTATGTTTTCTGAGGTGCAAGACCTTACACTAGTCCTTGTGAAACTTCATAAAGTTCTTGTTACCTGACTTTTCCAGCCTATCCAGGTCTTCCCACAGGGAGGCTTTCCCTTCCCAAGTGTCCACTTCCCCACTCAGTTTGGTATCATCAGCAAACTTCATCAGGTTACACTTGATCCCATCATCTAGATCACTTAGGAAGATATTAAACAGCATTAGACCCAATATCAATCCCTGGGGGATGCCATTTGTGACTCCACTTATGTTTGCCCTCATTTCATGCCAAAAATGTTTTACAGGTTCATGAATGCTCATTTTGTTTGGTTTAAAAGTTATTTAAAGACAAAAGTGTTTCCAAGGTTTCTTTGAACCTTGTCACTGTGAAATCTGTTTTGTCTCATTTGAATGATTTTATATTATTGTAGTTGATTGGTTTGTGTGTACATAGCAGTCACATATACACTAAAATGGCAGATTTCTTTTTCTTGGCAACATTTTACCAAATACAAGGGAAAAAAAATCTCACAGCACAGTACTGACCCTGTAGCCTGCAATCCAGCTTTCTCATTAAGTTTTGCAGCAGCCAACTCTACTAACACAGTGGTCTCACCACAAAAGTTATTTCATTTTCTAAATGACCACTGAAAAGTTTGGATTGAGTATCGGAACAAGATAGCAATTGCCATTTGCGTCCCTAAAAACATAACAGTTACCAGTTAGAAAAAGAACAGTACATCATCTTATTACTTACCAGCAGTCATTATTTTTAGCAAATAAGATGATCTACCAACTTAACAGTGTTTATAATTATGAGCCAAATTCTCTGCAGGGATGGAAGCAGAGAAACATTATTTGAGCAGCTGCTGCCATGAGGTTATAAGCAGACTGCGTTCCTCACATAGCACACACACACACTGGCTACTGTTCAAAGTCATCACCCCTCTGGGAGAATGTTTGCATACTTAAATTATGAAACCTGTATTTATGAAGACAGCATTCATAAAATCCCAATCTTGCAAACATTTTCTGAAGAGTACCGTGCTCAAGAGCATGAACAGCCTTTTGACTTTAAAGAAATTCATACAACAAAGCAATCCAAGCCAAGTGTTTCACTCTTGTAGATAAGTATTTGAAAAATATATTTATAATCACTAGGTCCCAATGGCTTTTGAGAATGTGATGATTAGGGCTTCTGTGGTGCAAGACCTGTTTCTTTGAGTTTTCCACAAAAGACATACTTTTTCAGTTTAATCCATTTCAAAACCAACACAAGATAGTTGCACTGAATTGTAAGCTTTCTAAAACAATTTACTTATATTGATGCAACTTTCACCTGCAGACATGGCCTTACAGACTTGTTACTGACAATATTTGTCAGACTGCCAGGTGATTTTAGTTCCACAAAGGCAAACAACAAAACAGAGGGGTTCTGGGATGTGTTATAATTGCCTTCAGGGTGGGTTGGCTTTGGTACAGGGCTGCCCCAACCCCTGGATGAGCTGGTGGACCCAATACAAGTACCATGTGTCGGAATGGATCCATACTGGCAGAACAGACCCACCTCCCACATACCATTCAGCTTCTTCACCTGAGCATGCATATTCTTGCACTTGCCACATTCCATTACAAAACAACACTTTTTGGTTGCTTAAAAAATAAGTATCATGTTGCCACTAAGTTAATGCCCATTCCTTACTTTGACCAATAGATTATTAAAAAAAACCCCAAACTTTGAACTGAAAGGTCAGGAGGACAGCACACACATGTAAAACCTGGAGGACATGACCATTACATGACTCCTTACTCTGAGTGCACTGTAATAGGACAAGGGGCAATGGGCACAAACTGGGACACAGAAAGTTCCACCTCAGCATGAGGAAAAACTTCTTCAGTGCGAGTGTGATGGAACACTGGAACAGGCTGCCCAAAGAGGTGGTGGAGTCTTCTCTAGAGACTTTCAAAACCCACCTGGACATGTTACTATGCAACCTGCTCTAGGTGAACCTGCTTTGGCAGGGGAGGTGGACTAGATGATCTCCAGATGACCCTTCCAACTCCTACCATTCTGTGATTCTGTGAAAGTGCATTAATTGATCCACCTCAGCTACTGAAAGTACAACATTATCATCATGAGCATTTGAAAATTCAAAATGTACTACACAATGACAAATATGTAAGGAAACTCGTACATACTCTCAGCACTGAGATTTTATTTTTTTTTTTCAGAATCAGTATTTAACGGCATATTTATTTTGCAATTTCCAAAAGGTGTAACATGATGATTACAAACATGCAGCATTTCACCCATCATTGAAATCATGACTTTTCTGGCATATGGCAGAAACACTTAAATGCTTAACAGCATTTCAAGAAGCTGCAGTTCAAACTAAGAGGAACACAAATCTACCATTCATAAGGTATAATAGCTGCTCCTTCCAAAAAAATAAAAATAAAAAAATAAAAACAACAACAACAAAAAAAAAAAAATCACAAAATTACTTCAATTTGAAGTCAAGTAGCAAAGATTTCCATTGATGAAGATAATAAGATTTCAAGGCTGTGCAGATCAGGGCTAGGTTAGAAATGAAATATTTATCATGCACACCTGAAAATTTATTTTCTTCAAGTATTAATATCCATAAAATTGTGGCAAGAAAATCTGTATGCTGGTCTGTGGCAATGGTAGACCTGCCACTCATTGGAAGCAAGAGAGTGCCTCATGCCCTGGGATTTCTTCTCAATACCATTTCCACGGAAAGAATTTTACTTTACTACTTTATGTGGTAATTATACCTCAAAGAAAAAAAAACAAAAACAAAACAACCCAAGATAAACCAAAACACAAACACCCAAAACAAACAAACAAAAAACCACATCCCCCCCACATTAGAAAGCATAAGAGTTTTCCCCATATCAATAAACCTGAAATTTTATATATTAATTTATGTGCCCATTCTGGATAATGTTTTTTTCCAAAGTGGATTGGACCACCATACCCAGAACAAACAGATTTCAGGTAGTCCATATGGCCTTAGTAGATAATTTTGTCACTAGGTCACAGCAATGCAGAAAAAATGAGTCTTGGTTTTGAAAAATTCTGCCATCAATCACTGTTAAAAACAAACAAACAAACAAACAAAACAAACCCACAAACCCTATGGGTTTACACAATCCAGCTGAAGAAACGTCTTAAAGCCTTGTTTGTTGTGTCATAATTCTGTAAGTAAACTGATTTCTATCAAATGAGGACTTCTTTGTAAATTCTATTCCTATAAATACTCAGATATCAAGGTTTTAGTAGTCTCTCTATTTCTGTCCAGTGGCCATCCAGAATATCTTTTAGTTTAAGGAAACAATAGAAAATCTGTTTCTTCTTTCCTTCAAATATTCCTTCATTGTTCTCTAGCACAAATAAATGCGATTTGCATCAAAGATACCATCTGTATCGCAGATTTCTTTCTGTCAAATGAGCCCTCACCTCGACTTGGGCTGAGCAGGTGTTACTTCAGTGCTGCACAGTTACACAAGGTACCTGAATTGGGAGCATTCACTGAGCAGCTCATGAAATATGGTCCTTCCCACTTCTGACAGACAGGGTTAGACCACATTGACTTTGACTTCAAAAGTTGAAAAGCATTATTCAGAGAACACTTTTTCAATTCAAAACTGAGTTACCTTTAAGGTGTAGAATTAAAAAAAAACCCTCTTTTGAAGGGCAAATCAGCTGGATGCTTTCAGGGCCAATAAAGGAGATGTGATTTTAAGAGACAGAAGTGTAGAGAGCACCATGAACTACAGCAGGTTTTTTTGTTGTGGGGTTTGGGGTATTTTTAATGGCAAGCCCACAGATTTCTTTCCTTGCCTACAGTTTTGTAAGAGCTGTTTTCTATCAGAACTGATTAGTAAAGTGAAGCTAAATCTCTTTTCTTCCCAGTTAGAAGGCTTTCATATTTAATTTGTGTCTAAAGAAATTTTACTAACAGAGGCCCTGGGAAAAAAAATTTAATTTTATGGTTATAATAGAAAACAGGGGAATTGAAAAAGCCCCTTTGGAGTTCAATCACAAAAAGGAAAGATTCAATTACTTTGAAAATCTTTAGAACCACAAGACAGAAATATTGGAAATTATGAGCCAGACTGAGGGTCAACATCAACTGTAATCCCAAACGGCATTTATCCCTTGCCTTATATTATTATTCATTTAGAAACATAATGAACTTCAAGCCAGTAAAAACATGAGGAGATAACTGCACTTAAGGAAAGTAAGCTCTCATAATTATTCATTAATTGAATAAAAGCAAATGTTAACCACAGTAATATTTTCCTTGTCTGCCTAGTGTTCAGTGACAAAACGGAACTTGCAGGAAAATTACAGTTTCTGAATATGTCTATTTATGTAAGATCCCTAATGGCAATATATTATTATAGGGCAAATATGCAAATAAGAGTGCTTAAAATACATTTTAATTCATAAAAATTAATAAATACATAGTAAAATACTGTGATGATACTATATTTAAAGTTAGCTACACTTTGATAGAGTGAACCTGACTCACACTATTTTACACGACCATTGTCGTATTAATTTTAGTCATTTACTCCTAATATATTCTGTATGAGCCATATGAAGCTGTTTATGTGTGTATTACTCCAAAATGTATATCTGGTACCAGAATGAAAGACAAAAATTAATTATTAACAGGCGACAACTTCTTTCAAATATTTATGTGAACAACTGTTATCATATAAACCAATGATAATGTGACAAAATGAATTAGAAACATTTTGAAAACAATCATCTGACATGATTTGTATTTGAACATTCCACCTATGTTGAAATCTGTACCAATTTATCTTTCTGGAAGACTTCAGAACTCAACATGAACATTATTAATGTTGCCTTGAAAAAGATTCAAATGCAAATTACTAATACCAATGTACTAATCATTCATTTTTTAAATACTACTGTTTGTAACACCAAATTCTCTGTTTATTTTTGAAATACAGTTGGCATCTAAAAAAAGTCTCTTTTTCTATGCTTTATTGTGCATAGTTTTTAAGTTGAAGTCTCCACTATGCTAAATAACCTAATATTTCTTTTCATGATCTCACTAGTTACATTCAAACTAATAATTCTTCTTTCTTACTACTTCAGATGCTTAATTATGAGTATGTGCAAACTGTGAAACTTAGCCCTACTAACCTGAGGCCATAATTATTTCTGACTGGTATACTACTGCAGAAAGTCCACAGATATATCAGTTAGCATTCAGTATATTAATATCCTAAGACAAGAGACTCTTAACTACATGTGCAATAATGACTATGATTTGATGTTGTGATGTCTTAAAACTGAAAACTCATCAGTCAAATAAGAACAATGTTGGCATTTCATTTCTGCAATCTACTGTTTAATGCTTGTAATCATCACACCTTAAACTTCATCGACCAATATATTATCAATAAAATTGAATTCTCCTTATGAAGCAGTTTTCTATTTCAAATATGTAGAGAAAAAGGAACAATAACTCAAAGAACACCACAGTACTGTCAATTAATGCATGGTATTCTAGAAATCATTTAAGGGGTTATTCTAGGCTATTTAATTAATCCATTAACAAGTAGTGACTTATCTGTTATAAATTGATTTCTCTCCTACACACTTAACTGATCTTGCCATTGATCTGTCATTCTGCCCCCAAGTGACTTCACATTAAGTTCTTCATTGCACACTACTGCTTAGGGCTCCTCGTATAGAATGTCAAGACCCCTAACCTAAGGAAAGTGTCCTAAAGATTCACTACATGTAAGGCTCTAGATGAAGGTATACTAAGAAACTAGGAAAATAATATATAAGGCAAAGTATTTGAGCCCTTATCATTCTCTGCTCACTGACTGACTTCTGAAGGTACTATCAAATTTCACTAGAGACAGAAAACTAGCAAATTCAGGCTGATGTTATATTCCCAAAATATTTTCTGTTACATTTTGTAAGACAGCCAAACAAGTTACACAGTTTGAATATACTCATTTCATGATGACATAACATACGTGGCGTATGTCATCATTCTCAGTCAGATGATAAATTCTTAGAAGCGAGAGCTGAACCTTCCAGGTGGGTTAAGAACATAGAAATGTTTACCTGCAAATTAGAAGACATTTCTCCAAATTGCTTTAAAAGGATTTAAAGTAGTTTTTATTAATACACAGAAAATTTCTCAAAGAAAATAACTATTATAACACAGAAGAGTACTGTGAGTTTCAGTCAGGCAATGTCATTTTCTGCATTTTTATCATATGAATTATTTCAATTCGTAAATACAAAGACAAACTGAGCAGCAGATAGTCTTTTTGGAGAGGACTGTAACATGATGAAATCCTTCAAAAAAAGACCCAAGTGGTTTCAAAAACCTTTATATGACATTTAAGAGGACAACTACAATAACGTTCAAACATTTTATTGCCAAAAATATGATGACAGAATGAAACTTTGTCAGCCCTATGACATGATTTGGCCAGTATCTTCTTAGTGCACGTTTTCATCATGCTTAATCTGCCTTGAATTACAATTAAACAGTCTACAAAGATCAGAGAGGGAATGTTCTAAGCAGAAGCCCTCTAAGCTTCTGCATCAACAAATACTGTTACAGTGAAAGATTTCCCAAAGCTCTTCTCAAATCTTTATCAACTCCCACAAGTAGCCCATCAGTCTTCTACTGCCCATACTGAAACCAATGACCTGAATTTCTCAGTGGCCCATATCAAAGAGCAAGAGTAAAACTAACCACTTCTATTGACAGTGTTATCAAAGATCTATAAATCAAGACAATTACTCAGAATGAACCTTTTACTTGAAATCCTCACCTAAAAATCTTTTCAACATTTTTGTTTTATGAATAATTAATTTTCAGCTTACTTTTTGGCCCTATTCAATTAAACTACTTCCAAGTAGGATAATATCAACATATAAGAAATTATATTAAAAAAAAATCTGAAATTACAATCATTTATCAATGCATAGTGAATACACTCCAAAAAGAGGGAGAAGGAGCAAAGGTGAAAGTAAGCAAGCACTAAAACCGAAAGAAAGCAAAAGTAAGGGACAACAAAGAGACAAAGAACAGCTTAAGAAAGGTCAGAGGGAATACGCTGGCACAAAAAGTAAAGCAAGAAACATACTATCTACTGATGCCTGAGGTCATTAAGAGCTACAGTTAAAGAGCTTTACACATTTATCTGCTTATTCTGAATACGGGTGGAAGGCTGTCCCAGAAGTAGATCTTGTCTGCTGCAACAGGAATGTTTCTGTCCTACAGCACAATCAATGAAAATCAATTGGCTGATAATTGCTGTGCATCAAATTAAATTATGGAGCACCACATGGCTCAGAGGGTTGGAAATGAGATGTGGAGCCTTTCACCTCTAGGTCAGTGCTACAAACACAATGCGAGTCAATAATGACTAAGAGTTGTTACTGTTGTGTTAGTAAAAACACTCATTTTAAGCCCTCTACTAAAACACACCTTTACTGCTTTATAACCTCAGAACTTTGTTTTGCCAATCTCCAAACAAAGTGGGATGGAGCTCCTAATACTTCTCACATGACCTTTGCGCTGCCTGTGATTACGATCTACATAATTTCTTTTCAGGAACGGTGCTCTTACCCTTTTAATGGATTACAACCCAAACAGTCAGATTACTTTTGAAACCAGTTTCAGAAATTGAAGTCAGTAAATAAGTTGTAAAGTATCTATCAAGACCCCAAAATCACGTCTAGTATTTCTTCTTTTAGCCAAGGAACATAAACACTTGATAGAGAAATTCCTAGCATTTTATTTGATTCTCACAAAAAAACCCACAACAAAACAACAACAACAACAAAACCAAACAATAAAACAAAGGAAAAAACCAAACGCACAGCAAGAAACCACAACTGCTAAGTTTCGCTTGCCTGTTGAGGCATAAAATCAAAAGGAAGGTAATACAACTTGTAGAATTTTCTGAAAACGCTGCTAAGTGCCACTAATCTGGTTGTCTCTTTACTCTTGAGGAAGCCACATAATCATAAGCACTTGAAGACTGGTATTACAAATAGCTCATATCACGATGAAAATCCTTGTACTAAATGATTAATTAACCAATTAAGGAACCTAACAGGTTACTCATAAACTATATCACAGACTACATTCAGACGATTACGGAACATCTTCAAGTCCTGTTACTGGTGCCTTTAACATGCCTACAACATCTATTACTCATGAACTCTTATCATCACAGAATTGTTTGGGTTGGAAGGGACTTTAAAGATCATCTAGTTCCAATCCCCCTGCCATGGGCAAGGGCATCTTCCATGAGACGAAGTTGCTCAAAGCCCTGTTCATCCTGGCGTTGAACAGTTCCATGGATGCTTCTCTGGGCAGTTCTAGTGCCTCACCACCCTCACAGTGAAGAACTTCTTCCTTACATGTAATCTGAATCTACTCTCTTTCAGTTTAAAGCAATTACACCTTGTCCTGTCACTACATTCACTTGTAAAAAGTCCCTCTCCAGCCTTCCTGTGGGCTCCCTTTAGGTACTGGAAGGCTTCTGTAAGGTCTTGCTGGAGGAATTTCTTCTCCAGGATAAACAACGCCAACACCCTCAGCCTATCTTCATAGGGGTAGGTGCTCCAGCACCCTGATCATCTTTGCAGCCTCCCCCTGGACTCACTCCAACAGGTCCATGTCCTCCTTATGTTGGAAGCCCAGGAACTGAACACAGCACTCCAAGTGGAGTGTACTTACTTTTTAAAATCCTGTATTTATAAACACTCCCCTAATTTGGAGTTTGATTCATTTCCTCAGGAAGATTAGAATAATTTTACTGTTTCTTGTTTTGTTACACACACACAGAATCTTCCTTTTTACCATTTATTATGCTAAGAATAGCACAGTAAGGGGGCAAGGGGCGAAGGCTCCATCTGCCACATGTATTACAGGGGAAAAAATTCTTTCTTTCTATTTCCTTTTTCCTCCCTCTGTCTCGGCAGTGAAGAGTGTACACTCTATCCTCTGCAGGGTGAGGCAGCTCCTTAAATAGCAAACCAAAGAAACACACCAGTGTTTGTTCCAGACTTCAGTACACTTAGCTTTACACAAGTATACTAAATATACATTCTCTGGAAAGCAAAGCTGCATGCTTAGTATTTTAAGTATTGTAGACAAATCATAACAAAGGATCTCTTTATAAAAAGTAGTCTGTCTGTAGATTCATGCTACAAACACTCTGGTTACTTTACTACGTTATGAAGTTGTGACTCTCTCCACTACTGCAGCAGGAAGATTGTCTTCTTGGTTGTAAGGAACTGATTGAGCTTATTAAAAAGAAGAAAATTAACTTGTCAAAGAACTTTTTCTCAAAAAACATCATCAGTTCCTCAGTGTAGTTATAGTATAGTCATAAAACCCTTACAACAGAGAGAGCACAGACCATCATGGGGTTAACAACCACCACAAGGAACAATAGCAATACCTTAAGCAGGTACCTTCCATCATGAATCACAGTCTAAGGAGCCTCACCCTCTGTTTAGGAAAGAACAATCCTCACAGGTCACTAAAGTTTTTTAAGGAGAACTATGCTAGCAACACACTGATACTGGTTTTGCTTCAGCTAGAGAAAGACACCTCCTTTTACACAACAATAGAGTGATTAGAGCACTCATCTAAAAGCAGAAGTGCTGATTTCCAGGCGATAGTCACCCTGAAGCCACAACTTCTTTCTAGGAAAAAGCTCTAAGCTGTAGAAAGGACCAGTAGGGAGGTTCTTCCACTCCCACCACAGCAACTGGGTCACTGTGCACACAAAGGGGTCAGAGCTTACAAACCACACCAGCCTCTGCAATTACAGAAGCCATCTCTATTGCCTCATCAATCTTGTACTGCTACAGAAAGTCCCAGCTGAACTTTAGGGACAGCCAGGAGTTTGGAATACCTTTACGGAAACAGAGAACTAGACACTCAGGCAGTTTCTCTATCTATGGCTTTGTGTCAATGCTCTCTAAACCACCTATGTAAAATGTTGGTACCACAACGCATATGGTGAATCAAAATTGATCCTAAGTGAACAAACTGTGCTCAGACCTTGCCCAAGAGGCTTGATTATTCTGGGAACTTAGGTGGGGGTAAAGTGCTTTCCAAAATGTATCCAAGGTACAATCCATCTCCTCCATGTAGAAAAATGAAGATTTCCCACCTATAGCGAGGTGTGTACATCTTGGAAAATAATGATTACTGGTCAATAGTTTATGTTCTTAGGACTTCATTGCCACAAATAACAATGCTATAGGTCTGTAACACAGATTCATCATAGACATTCTTCTAACTAATGCAGAAAATAAATACTGCTTTATGAATCTTGACCTGGAAACTTGAATGAAAGATGTTGCAACTTACAGTACTTAAAAAATATTGGTCTAATTCTTCACTACAACTGAAAGCTAAATCTTTTATACTTATTTACTACACATTTTTTCCTCTAGCTGAGTAACTACTGAAATCATTTTTCAGCAAGCTTTGAAATAATTTGTCACGATTTTTTAAACATACTTTTTATTGGCATAAACCAGTTTGATTTCAACTTGATTTATAATGTAAGTTTCATTGTGCATTATTTTTCTACTGCAGCTCTTAAAAAGCCATTCTCATTCACAGGTACCTTGCAAAGAAGGAAAAACTTATACATAAAAAGTAATAAGCCACTATAATTTGAAAATATTCATCTCATTTGCATACCCCTGCCTCCACTCAAAGATTTATAATACACTCAAAATGGGAATTGATGAATTAATCAGCATCTGGGACATTTTGATCATAATCAATAACATAATTTTACCCTTTAAATGGTATTTCAATTAAACTACATTTTTTCAAAGTAATTGTATTTTTATCATAAAACCAGGTTTTGTGCAGACCAACATCATTAACTCATTTGACACCAGGTGCTATGTTGTATGGGATGGTAACCTACACAGCCAAATAATACTATACTTAATGCTAAATAACATTCATTGTGCTGTTCAATAGGTTAAATATTAAGAAGTAAACCATTCTTTAGATAAATGAGTACAAGCATAAATATCAAGCATCATTACACATGTTTAGAAGTCCATTATTCAACAATGAAGAATCTACGGACCACAACAGAATACCAACATAAGGAACAGGCTGGCCTGGTCACTTTCGCGCTTTCTCTTAGCTCTCAAGAAAACACAGTGCAAGACATTCCAGTGGCTTCCACAGAAAGTTAACTGTAAAAGTTAACTTTTCTTCTTGATAGAAGAGTCTGTCAGGAGCAGCAGAAAGGGAGCAGACCATCACCAGTCTCTCATTGGATGATATTAAATGCCAGTCAGAACTTATTTTAAGTTTTAATTCTTTAGAAGCCGGTACTTACTAGGCTAGGGAGTTGCTGTAGCAACTTGAATTAGGGAATGTTTTAAGGGAAAAATTATTTTTAATGCTGTACAGCAAGAAATTTTAGATATAAGAAATAGAAACAAAATGTAATAGCCTGGAATAAGATGAATGAAGAAATATACATGAAGTCATGCTAAACCAGAGGGTTTTGTGGTCCATTGAACAAATACTCCCGCTGTAGGAAGTAAATTAAATCAAGTGGTGTGATCTGATTATCTTCAAGGATTATTTGTCATGGGCAAAATACTGGTTCAGGTAGGAACAGACTGTTAGCCTTCAACTAAGTGGCAGTTATTGATCTCTGCTGGCACAGCCTCATTGTTACATGGCTTCACTGTTACAGAGAGGCTGCTAGCTTAACGTCTGTCAGTGTGGGAAATAAAAGTAACCCTTACCTAGGAAAGATAAAGGGAGGTAATTTCAGGGTCTTTCATCTTTTCCAGAGCTGTGCTGCTCAGAAGCAAGAAAACATATTTTCTTTGTCTATGGCAATTAACTAAATCTTGAACATTACGCAGCTTTTATGGATGGCTAACATTGTATATGGAGATATAGGGAGAAAAATTCTGGCACTACTGATATCAATGGAAATAGAGCAGGGAAAGTTGAGGGGGGGTGGGGGGGGGACGGACGGCGGGAAGGACAAGCGGTACA
>WTSP01019470.1:0-24418 GCA_025331215.1 Actenoides lindsayi | reverse complement strand
TACACTCTACATTTCAGGTAGCTGTAGTCAGGTGGGGGCAACAGTCTTCTCCCAGGCAACCAGTGATAGGATGAGAGCCAAAGTCTCCAAGAGGCAGTATCCAGGGCAGAAATCACAATAAATATAGCTATTTCTCAAGCTCAAGTAGCCACTTTGTTTTGAGGCAAATCTCAAGACAAATACATCTAAACTACAAATCAGAGAAAAAAAAAAAAACAGAACTACAGAATCCCAGGAAAAAACATATGATGGCACTGCTTCTTACTTTACTCAAAAAATATTTACAAGTTTCACAGTTCTCTACATAATTTGAAAACTGAAAGATACAACTTGGTAGTAGTCTTGGAAATTTCACTCCATTCAGCTGAGTGGTGGGAGGAAGCTGTAGCTCCCCTTAACACTATTTCACTGAAGAATTTCAGCTGAAGAATCGATCAGCTTCTCTTTGTTCACATTCGGAAACCGGTCCTGAGAATCTTCATCATACAGGAGAATACCCTTTCCATGGTAAACAGACAAATAGGTATGAACCCAGTCATGAAAAAATCACTGCAGAATGGTAAACACACAAATGTAGATCAACTGAAACGGGGAAATCTTGTTTTGATATACAACCCCTGTAGTGGAGAAGATTCATTCCTCTGATGCTCCATTCTGAAGAGCTTCTATCACTATTTTACACCTCCACCTAGGCTCTTTGGTGCTGTACATGTTAAGTCCCATCTGGGGAGATCCAAATGTGTAATGACATCCTAGTGAGCTTCTGAGGCTCAGTCAGTCTGGCAGGAGAGTCAGGCTCCTCGGAAAGGAACGACAGCAGATGCCCTCCAGGGGAGCTGCAACCCTTGAGTCATCCCCGACTGCCTCCCCGGGCACTCGCTGGGGACTTGAGGCAGAGCTGACAGACAGCAGCCATCCTTTCAGATGTTTCATTTAGATCTCTCCCAGCAGGTGTCACTACAATGTAGCACTGCTATAAAACCCTGAAGTAACAAATACAACAGCAGTACAGTTCCGGTTTTTTGTCCCCAACATGACAAAAAACCCAATAACCCTGTAGACTAATTAGGTCACACCTGAATAATCTGCAGAAATCAGCTTTGTGAGGAGAGGGTGGGGAAAAAACTGTTAGTTGTGTATCACTTCTACTTTCATACAGCTAATTTTCTTCTTATGAATTGTTATACCTCTAAGAAGACGTGTCTTTAATGAAGTGGTTAATTTAATGCAAAGACTCAGCATTCCCTTCTTCACAGTAATATACACAGATGGTGGTATACCAAACTTTATCCATCTATTTCAAATCGTTCTAAAACGGCTGGTGAATTCTATTCTTTGCAGAAATAAAATATATATAACAAATATGGCAACCTCAACAAAGCAACTGGTTCTGAAGAAAAAAAACCCCACCACACAAAAAAATAAAAACAAAACACAAAAAAAACCCCCACATAACAGAACAAGAACATGAATTTTCATTTCAAAAGCAGTCTCTATGCAGACTCCGACTATCCTACCACCCAGCTATTCTGCTGGCATTCAGACACTTTGCTGTAATGTCTCAAAAATCAATAGCAATTTATTCTCTCTTTGGACCCCAGGCAACAAAAGTAAATAATACTGTCACCTCCAGTCTGCTTTCAGAACATGGTCACAAAGCAGTCTTGCTACTATACTACAATCCTACAGAGCTCTTTATCTATGCTGGCTTTGCAGATTACACTGGCTTTCATAAGGGAAAAACACGGAAGACAGCAACGCAAAGGGGTCAAGTTCCTATATCCCAACCAGCCAGACTGCTGAGTTGGAATTAAAATAAAGGCTTGGCATCTGTTTTACTTCAGTTTCATCTATGCTGATTGTATTGGAAGCGGAAAAGAAAAAAAAAAAAAAAAAGAAAAAAAAAGCATTATTAGAATTTTACTTTCCCATGCAAGAAAAGGGAAATCCGAGAGGAAAAAAGTTGAAAGACAGGTTGGAACTTCAAACCTTTGCAACATGTAAAGGTATTTCTTAAACTCATGCCTCAAAACCAGGATGCTTTAACATTTACATTCCTTACAATGCTACTGAACAGATGTCAGAATATTAAAAATAATCGAGAATACTCAGATAGATTTTCTTAAAATTATCAGAATCTGTAAGCAATATTAAGAAATTAATTCCCATCTTCTTACATTCCAGACAGTCTCTATCATCTGCTCATCATCACAGGGACTTTTAAGAAGTTGTGGCCACATTCAAATTGTTAGCTCTGAAGTAGCTAGTTAGCTAGTAGCTGTTAGCTCTGAAGTAGCTCCGTTAACAACTGGTGACTCTTTTCAGGGAATAGTACTTAAATATGCTCCTGTCTTCTATCTTTGCATATTTAACTGTCTTCACTAGCAGATGCTGTGGAAGCCTGTACAGCAGAGAAATTCTCACCACTACCTCCAACACCATTTCTGATCCTTTTTAGAAATACTGATTTCCATGGATTCATATATAAAAAGTTCAGGATGCATCATGTGCTCACACAGGTATCAAGTCCTGGTTTAACCGAGTCCACCACTTCTTCCATGGCAGTTTGTATTAATTAAGCACAACGATGGGGTACAAACTGAATGCCAGTCAGGGACTGTATGGTTTATAGAAGAAAATTTACCTTCTATTCTTACAGTTGTCAACATAGACTGTAATTCCATGAAGTGATTTGCCACTCTAAAGTGATAAATTGCTAGAAGTTAAAAGCAGAATACAAATATCTAAATTTAATGGATCTCGCAAGAATTCTGATCACCAGCCAGGTCAGAATTGTGATTTTTTTTTTCAGCAGGGGTAACTAGTAAAGAAAATGGGAAATTCTAAGATATTTTAGGTTAATATCTTTGGTAACATAAAAAACTGAGCAGATTTTACATGACTACTTGAGAACAAATGAGGAGATACTAAGACCGTTTATCCACATGACATATATATGACCACACTCATCTAGTCAAAGGGCATTCTCAACCAATGTTAGCAATGAATTCTAGTAAAACATTAGAAGTTGAATGTATTTATTATTTTAAAAGTCATGTGCAAAGTGCTGAAAAAACAATAGCTACTAATGAGAACCGATAGTCACAACTGGGAAGTCTGCTACCGCGACCAACAGTCACAGGGCAGAGCTAAGACAGCCTAAACAATATATTATTATTCAATTATTTAATTACGATTTTTACATTCTGTAGGGCTTTTTAACACATATTTAATAAGCATACAGGCATCTGAAGTCAGATGTTTGGCATTTGACTCTCTCGTCAGGACTGATGCTGGACACCCATTCAATCCTATGCAGGCTCTTACTAGCCCCTTATAAAGAAATATCACAAGATGAAAAGAGATTAAAGATAAAAATCTCACAAGACGCTAAACAGCATATGATTCCACAAAGCAACAGTAAATATCAGGAATGATTCTCTACTGTTCCATTTATAACCACTGAGAAGTGCATTTCATTTCATTTATTACTTACTCATTTTACATCTACTCTTCTCTGTAGGTGTCAGAGAATGCAGTTATTAACTACACCTACAGTGGGAACACAAAGTAAAAAATTTTGAGACTGGCTTAAATCATTCCAGAAATTCTTCTGTGGCTTTGAAGTATCTCCCAGTAAAGCTCCAACAAGTGAGATAAGCTTTACCACTTTCAAGAATAGTTCTATTGTGCTTAAAGGAATAACTCTATGGAAACGCTCCGGATCTCTGGGATTCAATAGGTCTTTATGTAATAGAGGGCACAGAGCAGTGAACATCAGATCAATGTCTACTATAAGCGTCTGCCTAATAGAGTTAGTCTTGTACTAGCAAAACACTAAGAACTTAAGCCAATAACCCATAAAACATTTATGCACAAAGCCTTTTTCAGGACCAAGTTTACAAAACATCTGATAACCCTATCTGCTCCAGTTTTAACCACAGGCATGTCCAGGAGTGCTAACTCCATACCATGACTAAGGGACTCATTCAGATGCTTGGGAAGCCAGCTGGAGTTTTGCCATTGGCTTCAATGAGCATCATCAGATCACAAAGCACACAAGATGGGTTAATTCGTACACAAACAGGAATAGCCTCAAAAAGTCACTCCATACCCCTACGGTGATGAGTTTAGTATTCATCTAAAATTCTTGTACAGATGCTAAGGACCTGCAGAAAGTAAAATTCAGCTATAACCCTGAATACTGTGTCCTATTGGTGACCCTTACTGGCACACATAAACCATAGTATCAGAAGTTACTCTCAGGAGTACGTTTCCTTTGCAGTTGCTTCGCTTTGCTTGCACCTACCTCCTGGTACTCATCTGGTCTCACTGGAAGCAAGTTCAAGGAGCTAAACCAGCCAAAACTAGCACAAAGGGGAAAACATGAACACCTTCTGTCAGTTTAGCTCTCTGAATCATCTCAGTGCTGAAGGAAGCAAATGAGAGTACTGGCATACAAAATTGGCTGGGAGAGATGATTTAGGGGGTTTTGGGTTTAGCTGGGTTTTTTGGGTTTTTTTTTTTGCCTACCCATTTTAACAAAGTAGCTAAAATGTGAAACTGCAACATGACTGCAGAGAGGACCAAAACAACTAATCTTGACACTCAGTCATCCTAATACATCAGCTACTAACAATCCTAAATTAAATTAGATGTTTCTTTGTCCTTATTAAAAAATTTAAAGATGGAGAGATATTTAAAAATTTTGCTAATCCATATCATGGTGAAAGCAACACATCAGCCATCACATGTCATAAACTGTTACCTAATTTCTATTTTTCACACCAGAAATCAGAGTAAATATATTTATGTTCATTTTAAGGGACCCTTGCATTGATAGATGAAGTTAAGGTAGCTTTGCATAAATAAGAATTAGGAACAAATATTATTTCGGTGCTTGAATTTGTTTTTCTATATTGCAAAACCCAATACAAGATGAAATCCAATATTAATCCTCACCCTTACAGATGTATATAAGCACAGAATGTATGACTGTAACTACCTTACCAAAGTTTCTCTTTTTAAAAGTCTTGATTTAAAATCATTGCTGAGTACATTTCATTTCACCTACCTCTTCAGTAAAATATTTGTTATATTAAATAATTTATTCAGCCATTTCCTGATCTAATCATAAATTTGAAATGTGGGAAGAAATTACCACTTGATGTTTGGAATAAATGTGACTGAGGCAATATTAGTTTAATATTTTGCCATACTTCTTTTATCTGCTGGCCATTTCATCTCTTTGCTGAAGATTCACAGTATGTGGAACACTGAATGAGAAAGAGAGAAGGAAAGGAAAAAAAAAGGGAAGAAAGAAAAAGGTGTTTGCATTTGTAGTTTGAGCATGCCAATTCTACCACTTCAAAATTTTATTTTATTCAGGGAGAAAACAAAAGAATGGGAATTCAAATAATCTGCTGCACCCCAGCACTGCCATTTTCAAGAGATTAGACCCTGTCACTACAAATTCCAAAATCAAATGCCCTAATTAGCTTACTTTCTAAAAATACTACATTGAATTTTTGTCTGTCTTCTGAAAGAGAAGCTTTTCATAGAGGCTTGTCTACTCCAACATATATAAATATGTGTGTGTATTTCTAATAATTAACTATTACCCTCTCTCCAAGATTCTTTAAAAACAGATCATTTGGGGCCTTTGCTGAAGTCAGTGTTCTCATTCCATACAGATTCAGATAGGAATTTCAGTTGTCATAAGGCTCAGTGCACCCTAGCCTAGAGCCTACTCTTTATAAGGAACTAATGAGAATTAACAAGAATATTTACTAAGTTCGTAATGAATCAAACTCTTCCCTTCTAACCAAATCTCCACTAATTGCTTCCACTTCCACTACTAATAGCTACCCCAAACAAACTAAGAATTAAGAAGGTGATTCATTCTAATCACCACTCTGCCAATACTGCCAATAAGGTTGCTGCTAGAATGTTAATGTGGCCATTTTTCTTTAGGATGTAAACAGAAATTGTTAGCTTACTTTACACCTCTTAGAGAAATAGTTTTGAGTGCTTATCAGTTTTGGTCAGATTAATATTTGCAATCTAAACTAAAAAAAAAAATTGTACAAGACACTACTTTGCAATATAATTAAAATTGACTGGATAGGGCTGTATGCTTCCTTACAATCTTTCCCAACTCTTTTCTTCAAAACTTGGTGTATGAAGTTAGCTCCAAACACGATCTTATCAGAGCAGAGGCTTGTAAGAGAATACTATATAATGGGGAAGCCTGAAAATATAGGATAAATTAGCAAGGGAATACAGCATTTTATCACAAATCTGAGCATGCAAAAAGATTTTTTTAAAATGCAATACATTTTAAAATCTCTAAACATTTATAAAGATGGAGTACATTAACTAGAATAACTTGTAACAACTTTGGGAATACGTTAGTTTGAAGATGAGTATTCCAAAACCAGGCTCAGTTGACTAACTGAGGTCCCCTCAGCTAACTGCAGGTAAATATAGAGGCACCAGAAGCCCCTGCTTGTACTTTTGACACACTTAGTTTACATCCTTTTGAACAGCACTTCAGACTTCACAATACACTCCTAATAGTTTAAAACTATTTTTGTCCTGAAGTTTGACACAGAGCTCCTTAAGAGTCCCAGTGAACAGTTGTTCACAGACACAATTCTGAGAGGAAAAAAAAAAAAAAGGGGTCTTTTTTCTTTTTCCTTCTCAAGTATTGTCAGCTAAAAAAAAAAAAGAAAATATACCGTTAAACCCAACTGCTTGTGCATCTCTTTGTATACAGCTAAAAGGCTGCTTTAAAGACAGATACAGTTTTGTGGCTTATGGTTAAGCATAAACAGAGACTGAATATGATAAGCAAACTGTATAGCACAGCTGATTATTTAGATTGCCTCCTTTTTTCCTATTGAAAGACCTTGATTCAATTCTGTATTTATTTATTGAGTTTTAAATACCCAAAAATACATTTTCCACTACAAAAAATTTAAATCTTGTTTCAAGGAACAATGGAATGCATTAGAGAAACATTCCAATACCATGGCTTTTATCATTGAAGACAAGACCATGTATCCAGATTTCAAACCAGGTTTCAATAGGCCACAACAAATAAGGCACAGCCTGAGTTATTAAATAAGGAGAAATTACAGTGGCTCATTGAGTGTATTCTGAATGAGACAGAAGCTCTGCAGAAACACACAGGCATACACTCAATACAGTGCTAATCCACAGACACAACCATGTCAACTCACAGAATCACAGAATGTTAAGGGTTGGAAGGGACCTCGAAAGATCATCCAGTCCAATCCCCTCCACCTGAGCTAACATGGTACTCATCATTACTGAATTTACAGAATTCACTAGCTCTAGTAGCATTTCGTACTTCCTTACGTGGATTATTTATACTGCATAAAGTAACATATTAGCACAGCTATCATGCTTTTGGTGCATAACTTAATTTATATCTATTATATAATTATAAAACTACATATAACATCAAAATTTATACTGACATCACACAGAAGACCTTAATTCTAGTACTTCCTTGCTTTGGAAATGCTTGATCATGATGCTATAGTAATATTCATAGAATCATGGAATCATAGAATCACAGAACAGTTTGGATCGGACTGGACCTTTAAAAGTCATCTAGTCCAGCCCCCTGCAGTAAGTAGGGACATCCTCAACTAGATCAAGTTGCTCAGAGCCACACCAAGCCTGACCTTGAATGTCTCCAGGGACAGGGCCTGCACCACCTCCCTGGACAACCTGTTCCAGTGTTCCACTGCTCTCATAGTGAAAAGCTTCTTCCTAATGTCCAGTCTAAATCTACCCTTCTCTAGTTTAAAACTCCTCTTCCAACTGCTACATGCCCTTGTAAACAGGCTCTCTCCACTCATCCCAGCTCAGGTGCAGGACCTTGCACTCCGTCTACACTCATGAACATGTCATGTTAAAAATATCTTTATCCTATATCAGCGTAATTAGAAAAACATGTACCCTAATGTCAGACGAAAATATCAACAAAAAAGGTTTCTGAAAGAACGATGTACTTTAAAAACAGAATAAATATTGACAGAATTATTTCCATCATCCTAAAGGTTTAGAAAAGTTGGAAAAGTAGACTAAAAGTAGATTAAGGACATAATCTCCCAGGTAAATACTACTGAAGATTTCATTTACTACAATATATCTAAAACTCAAAGTAGCAGAATTTATTCAACAATCTTGTAAGACATAAAACATCTAACATTTACTTGTTATCATAATGAGCAGAAACAAGAAAAAAAATTAAAAGTGATTCTGATGTCTATCTTAGCAGTATCATAAGCTAATATTATTACAACCAAATTTTAAAAAGCTTTCTCTGCTTTGCCATCATGAATAGACACCTATGCAAAAGCAGGTAACTCTTTAAATGAACCAGAACTCAATCAAAAAGGTCAGTACTTAATTTACAGTTAGAGAAAAGCTTAGTATACAATTTAATATAAATAAGAAAACCTAACTAAAGAGATTTACCTGCATGCACTATGTTAAGAAAAAGCATCATCTGCTGTAACACGTTCTGCAGCTTATACTTGATTATGTATTTCAAACTGCAGATTCCATTTAATTGTCTTGATTTACTTCCATCATTATGTAAAGATGCTGCAATCAGTTCCAAATTAATAGACTTTGTTTCACATAAGCAGGCTGTATTTTACTGACGTATTATGAATGCTACAAAAGACTGATTTCGTTTGCTGAAGTATGCCAACTTCTTTGACCTCAATGTCTTGCCTTCTAATCTCTAGGACCATACTCTGAGACTGCAACAGTTTTATTTCAGCAAGGAGATAAAGGTATGACCTACTTCACTTTCCAGATAGTGAACACCACTGTTCAAAGCATGCATGTAATCCCCTTCCTCACAGAACCACAAAATTTATAATAAAACACTTTATTTTTTTAGTAGAAACCCATTACTTGAAAAAAAACCCAGTGATTTTTCTTTAAAAGAAATGCCAAATTTAAAGTTTTCCTTTATATACTGCTGTTACAAACTTAGTTAAAACAACACTAATCTATAACAATGGCTAACATTAACATACTATTTGTTTTGGGTATATTATACCAAATGTTATTGTAACTATGTGAGAATTTCCAACATTTTTGTGCCTCTTGAACCTCTGAGAGCAGTTCGTATTTGAATAGTTTCAGCATTTCCCTCACTGAAATCAATACAACTACTTAAGAATAGCAAGCAGGTATATCAATCTGTTAGCTGGATTTGAAAGAGTACAAGTTTATTATTACAATTATTTTTCAGCCTACTGGCATAAAGAAACATTCAATAAATACATATTTAAGGTTCTTCTCAAATCTATTGACTATCTATGAAACATATGACACAAAAGAAACATTCCATTCTTCACATACAGGAAACCACATAATGAAAGTAATCATGACAAAATAAATATCTATTCTTAAGATAATGGTTACTTACAGAAGGAAACAAAATCCACAAAGCAATGGATTCTCTAGCTGGACAATTCCTTCTCTCCTGCCATCATCTCAGAGAAATACTTTTAAGATTAGCCCCACAACTTTTAGATGGGAGAGCTGAGATATTACTGCCCATCTCTTCTGACCTTGGCCAGAAGCTATCTGCCTCCTTAGAAGGGCAGCAGAGACAAACGTGTGCCAGCTCTACAACTATTTTAGTTCATTCTAACATCTTATCTCCAAACCAACTTCCACTGTTTTAACTGAAATCTCTGACTCTAAATTTCCAAGAATCTAAACAACTGAATCTTAAGTAACACATTTATCCGCTACCACAGGGAAATAACTCTTACTGTAAGTTTCTTAAATTCTGTTCTCCTTGTATTTAACTAGTACTACTGGTAAAACAAAACTAATGTTGTTTCTAGTTAATTGCCAGTTGCTGAATGGGATTTACTATCTTTACTAGCTGTCTTAGTTTTGTTGGCATAGAATCATAAGCCAGTTATGGTGTACAGTCCATTTGCAACTTCAAGTCAGCCAGGACCTTAAGCGGGGAGGGACAAAAGCTGATCCAAGCTGGCTAATACATGTATCCCATGTTATAAACATCACACTCATTATAAAGGAAGTTTGCTGAGGATGGGGGCTGTCCCTGCTCCTCTCAATCCCCAGAGGGGCTTCTTTAATGTTCTGCTTTCAAGGACTGCTGTGCATTCACTGGGCTACGTATAGCTTTGTATAATTTATATTGGCATTAGTATTAATCTTAGTTTTGCTGTTTCATTAATACATGTTTTCATTTCAACCCACAGGTCTCCTTTTCCTGCTATCCCTTCTCGGCTGGGGAGGGGCCATCAGGTGATAGAACAACTGCTATAGTTTAGCCCTGGATATGGGCTAAATGGTGACACTAAGATAATACTACCCATCACATTCAAGGAGAATAAAAAGGTTTACTCCATGAAATCAGGCTTGCAGCTAACGGCAAGTCAACCTGAAATATCCCTTTGTATCACAAACAGATGTAAATAACAACTCTTGGTGTAGTTTAATAATTACAAATTCTCTTGCTAAGTACAATATCTCATCTCCAGAGGTATTTTTCATATGCAAAAGTATTTTCATAATAGGCCATAGAATATAAAGATGCATTTTGTTTAACACTGCTCTGGCATTTCTGCTGTCCTTCCTTCTCTATAGCAGAAAATAATAACCCTGCATCGAAGAAAGACACATTTTTTAACCTTAAAGAGATCGAAATACATTCCAATATTTTCTAAAGTTCACCATGCTAGATGACATTGCATGTTTTCATCATAATTTTTATGAAGACCGTTTTCTGAAAAAAGTTTCCAAGTTAACAGTGTACCTATACTGCTCTCAATAAAGGCAGTTTGTGAAGGAGAGGGTGAAAGAGGGGAAGGAATAAATCTGTCAAGTGATCATTTCTAAGGTATTCTTTTTGGTGCAGAGAAATAAAAATATTGGTCGCTTGGATAAGAAATATGATTTGTATTTACTGAGCGCACAGCTACAGCTTAAGACACTACTTTCCTGCAGCAATTTAGTCACTCTTTGCTGAGAACACTACGCAATGGCTGGCAGAGGGGATGTATTTTTGTGCCCTCCACTCCCCTAGAATTCATCCTGCAGTTGATATGTCTGCAGAACCCCTTATTTTTGCACTTTATATCCCTAGCCAGATTCAAGTTCAGTTAGGCTTCTGTTTTCCTAACCCCATCCTTACATGTTTGAAGAGCATCTCTATTCCTCTTGGGTCACCTACCCCTGCTTCCAGCTCTTGCATACTTTTGTATTTTAGTGTTTTTATCAAAAGCTCCTTCTTGACCCATGTCACATTTCCTGCATGTTGGGATGGACCACTCTTGAACTCAGAGAAGATAGTCTTCTGGGTGATGCCAATTGTGGGCTAAAGCAGCTGAGGAGACCCTCTCAACATATTCCTTGCTTTACGGACTTGTGTTTGAGGGTAGTAGCCTCTGACATTGTTGACTGTTGCAGGCAGTAACCTCTGAAATGCCACAGTAAGGTTGGCCAGATCTCATCTGTCAGAGCCTGAAGAGGAGTCTAAAACCCCAGCTGAAGAAAACAGGAAGTTTAAGTTATTTTGCACTGAAATGGACTGGCATGTAGTTAGCTACAATGAGACAAATCAACAGTAGTGAAAGCAGCTGCCGAGGAGTCTTAAGTTCTACAGATATTTTGTAAGTTGTTAACAACACCTTGTAACAACAAATTAATTTACTCAACCTAAAACCAAACTAACAAAACTAACAAACTCAAACTAAGCTAGACAGCAATTTGTAAAAAAAAAAGGTACATGTTGAAAACACAAAAGGGGAACTGTATAGAAATATTTCACTTCACTGAAAGAAAATTTTAGTACAGCGAAAAGTCTAAAAAGTGCCCAAGATGGAAACACTAAAGTGTCCCACTAATACTTACAGGGAAACTGAACAGAATTTGTACACACTTGAACTGCTAGGATGGTTATTGCCTGGTACCAGCTCCTGTGCAGGTGAGACTGCATATGCTATAAGAAAGATAGTACCTAGTACACAAACTTTTCAGTAAAACTTTTTGGCATCCAATGGTAAACTAACTGAATTCAGGTTGTATACTAAAGATAGTTAAGATATTAAAGAATAATTGCTTTTAAACTAAGTAGTTAAGTGACGAATACAAATAAACATAATTAAGAAAGATGGATATATTGCCAAATATTAATAAAGATACAATGACTCTCATTTTGAACAGTCATTTCAAAGGTAATATTCCAGAGACAAGAATTCATCATTAGATCTTTAAAACATCAATAAGAAAATTTTGTATGTTTCACCAATTGTGGATTTCTTAATCCACTTATAAAACAATTTTAGCTTGGTTGATCTATTGTTATGACAATAATGTTTTTTAAAATAATTGTGGGGGTTTCATTACTTACTATATTGCTAAAGAGAACATTTTAACTTGTAGCATATTAGCATAATAAACAAGAGATGCAATATCTCAAAGCTTGCCATTTTCTTTTTCTTTTGAAACAGAAATGAAGCCATAAAAATTAACTTCACAGAAAAGTATTAGCCAACTGCATTAAAGCACAAAGATAGGAGACAGTTATTTATGGAACATTGTTCACCATTATCCTTTTCAGATTCTACAAGAAGGCTAAATATTGATGCATTCCCAAGTCACCTTTTCCCCCTTTAGTGTTAACAAGTAGGAGTATGTTTTTGATCCTTCTAATTTGTCAAGATCAGGTGAACTGAATGGTTTTACAGAGTACACTATTCTAACTCCTTCAGGGGCTATAAAACCACATTAAACTTGTCTTGCTATTAATAATTCATGGCAACTTCCTTAGTTCACTACAGGGGCATCACTCTTAGGGCATGATTCTTACTGAAACAACTTAACAGGGAAAGTCAGGTAATAAACAGTCTTAAAATCAAAATGAGAAGAAGCCTACCATGAACTTGGGCACATTGAAAGCCCTAAAGAATTTAAATTCTTGTAATTTTCAGGCTAAATCCAGCATTATACACCCCTTTCTAATAGCTTATATTAATATAATAGGTCTGAAAAAAACAATAAAATTCCTTGTATCTACTGAAATTTGGCTTATCTGCAGTCTTGAAGTTGCAAATTTCCACACATTTAGCTATACTGCAAAGGTATTCACGCTTCCATTGCTCCGAAATAAACCACCTTAACAAGAATATTTCACTTCAATTAAGGATTAAACAAAGTATATCCCATTAAACATCTTTATAATGAAAAAATATTATGAATTGGAACACCTTTTACTGTAGTAAAAATTACTACTAAAGCAGTTACAATTAATGCCAATTACAATACATAAACAAAGAACACAAGACTTCATTCTTCATGGTCATGGAATAGATGGATCATACAGAATTATGTTAACTATCACTAACACATCTGACTACAATGCACACGACACTAACTAGATGGACAGACTCAGAAAAAAATGCCATTCAATGTAAGAACATTAAGGTAGGGACTAGATACCCAAATGACATTTTTGTAATTTACTCAATGGAGCAAAATTAACTTTAACACATCAGTGGAACACTATGGAAAAGACAGACTTATACGCCCAGAGGTAGTTAATTCTGTTGTACAAGGAAAGCAAGGCCACTGCAAAAGCTTTGTCTGCTTTCCGAGTAGAATAATGACGTATGCACCAAGAACTTTTAGTCATATGAAAATCACAAATTCATCTTTAATTCCTTTAAGTAGTAACAAAATCACTGTTAAGTGTTTAAACTGCCTTTTCCTCCAACAAACACAATGTTTTTAATCTGGTACTACAGTAACGCTGGATTTAACCTGTATGAGCAATAATGTTACTTAATGTAGGCATTATGTCATCTTTTACCCAGGTGTTAAGAAGGAAATGAAGAAAGATGTCCTTGAACCCAGTTGTCTAGGACAAAAACCTAATCCAAAGCATGAGAAGAACTGCCTATGTATGCTCAGCTTTATGACAATCCGCATCTATGTGAGCTCATATTTATGGGGATGGTGGGGGAAAGATAGTTTAATACAAATACTTGTCATTGAGATTTGATTTTTTTCTGTTGTAATTGTTCTTTTGGTATAAAGCTTATCTCCTGGGCTTTGAAGGCAACACTTAAAATTGTCAATACTCTCCTATCTTGCCCACACATGTAGACAGGAATGGAAAAAAAAATTAAAAAATTAAAGAAAGGGATGTTCTGCTAGAAGGCTGAGGAGACAAATCAATATCACTTGTCATTTCTCAAGTGTTGTACTCGCACACACTTGGACAATTTAATTCTCTAAGGAAAGGTAAAAAAACCAAGAAAAGTGTTAGTTTAAAGAAAAAAGGAAAAGCAGATAGTTTTAAACCTCTAACTAGTAACTTCAATACTGAATTTTAGAAGCACATATTACTGAAATACTTATTGATAAATTTTAATCTAAGACAGTTTGAGAAAAAGATAAATATCCCAAGTACATGTCATCAATACTGTAGGTCCTTCACACAACGTAAGAGACTGCACCTTCTTGGCCACCTATTTGAGTTCCTGAAATACTTTACAAGTTTTTAATGAGATTATTAGGAAAAAACCCAAACCTGCACTTCACAGACAGCAAAATGCAGAACCACCAATGACAATGGCTTCAAAAAAACCAAAACCTGAGACCTCTCTGCTATGCATGAATTATAACTGATTAATATCTTCGTATTAGGTTACTCTCATAAGTTACACTCCTGTGCTACCACAGGAGGATGACAAAGCTATCGCTTGTATAAAAATCTGGTAGACATACACCTTTGAGAACTCAAAACGCTCAACAGTGCTAATTTTATGTAAGAAGTCAGATCCTGGTAAGCCTCCACATGAAGTTCAAACTCATCCAGACCACCACCATTTCATTCAAACAAGGAGAAAGAACAGGCACAATGGTCACACAGCCTGTGGAGAGGTGAGGGAAATAGAGAAAAGAAGGAAAGGGAAAGTTTATTTTTCTAAATAATACCATTATCAAAGTGGTAGAATGGTTGAGAGTGAAGGGAAAGCTGGAAAGCACCAGGAAGAAAAACAGGTCACCACCTCCACCCAAGAGGAGGAAGACAAAGGTATAACTCTCCTTGCCCAGTTCTCCATACTCCACTGCACAGTAAATCCCCCTCGTTTGCATGAATGGCAAAGAAAAGCAAAATTCTTCCTGTGCACACAGGGTTTTGTCTTCAAAGGGCTGCCTAATCATATCCATGTCTAGAAATGAGATAAGATTTCAAAAGCTGAAATCACATGAAATTAACTATCTGATTTTTGTGTGAGTGGTAATTGTATCCTGAACTGGTTTACAGCTGGTTGTCTGGTTTCTCTTATTTCAAGAAACCGATTATATGAACAGCTTTAAAATAACACAATTAAAATGAAATGCAAATTGATACCAAATACTCCACATATTGACAGACAAAGAAGTCTTAGCTCCTTCCCAGAATTATAGCAATAGTTCCTCTATTACATATGGACAGTTTTGGAACTTTGTATGTACGGAATTTTACATACACTAAAGAGAAATGCTGATTTTGTAATACTGAAAAATCAGGAATGTAAAGCCTATGTTGGAACTATTGTCAGTGTCAGCTCAAAGCAGGGAGATGTCAGGCTTTCAGAAGCAAGGTGCATCATGAGAAAAATTTTGTATGTCACTGAATACAAGTAATATCATAAACAAGAGTTATTTACTAGTATTTGAGTGTTACTTGGCATTTTGAATGTAAAATCCTACACAAGTGAGATGAAAAAAATACAGCCCTATATGTGTTAGTGACATGATTTTACAAGCTAGTGTCACAAAACTGCCTACCTCACTTTAATGCAAGTTACATGTCCTCCGGTCAGGATACTACTGAAGTATCTGATGTTTACCTGTAAGTATCTAAAGTATCTCCTGCTTACTTTTTAAATGTACAGTTATTTTTGCCTCCACATTAATATACAAAAAAATAGCAAATTTAGTCCAGATATGAATTCAGAGGTGCAGATTCATAACACCTAAGCAGAGCTGCATGCACACCACACTATGGTGTGCTAAGCATACATAACAATCAATAATTCTCAGGTACAAATGGAAGGATAAAGTTACATATTGAAGCAGCTACCTGAATTCAGACAGCACAGGTAAACTTTCAGGGCAGTGCTGGGATCAGCTGCATGACTCCCATTGATTTTCATGCAGGTGACTCAAGTCTTGTATTTATTCACAGAACAAGGCAACAGAAATGGCTCCTGAAGTGTCCCCCCTAAACTTCAGATGTTTATTGAGATTGATGTGGCCAAAGCATCACGCTATGCTTGAAAAATCTGAGCAATGCTTGCCACTTTTATAAGGCTACAACGCAGTTTCATTTTACCTGTATTGAAAAAAAAAAGAAGAATAGAGAACAGCAGGAAAGCAGCTACTCTAAGAAAGGAAGGCATAAAACATAAACATAATGCAACAAACAAGCAAATGAAGAAACTCTTCTTTTCCTTTATTAGAAATATGGGAAACAGATTGTGCTCATCTTGCTTAGGGCCAAGAGCCTCATTGTGTGGAATTTAGCCAGGCTCTGTCACACAGCTCACTAAGGAGTTCTGCTGTGTTAAAAAGTAAACCAGATGGGATATTTACTTCCAACAAGATAATTCTAATGGAAATTTTTGAAAGTACTGTAAAAGAAACTTTTCAGCTTCATCTGCTATTTTACTGTGTACAATGAAGAAAAGCAGAATAAAAAGCAGACTATGACAAAAAAAAAAAAAATTTAAAAATTTAAAATACTAATCATTAACCATTTTCAGAATTTATCTGCCTCAGAACTCCATCTGCTTACATAAAGCACACACCAGGCTAAAGCTAGATCTAATACAGCAGCAGAATTGGCATCAATGAAATACCTTAAAATCATGTAAAGTGAGTAAGTCAGAATACTCAACTTGAAAATCAACCTGTAGCTTCATACAGCTTGAAGAATTACGTAGCATATCAACACACTGTTACACCCAGGGCCTGGTAGGACCATAACAGAGACAGCCTTTTTGTTCAAAACCATTAAGAAAAGGTCTTTTCCAGATGAGATACAAAAGATAAAGAAGGGAGATTAGGTATAATTCCCGTTCTTGATGTCATCTTGTAAACCTGAGTAAGAATTTTTGAAGGTTTGTGCCCTGTGTTAGAGCAAAATGAAAGATTTGTTTTCCCTTTTTTACATTTTTCTGGGTTTTATGAGTATTTTATACTGTAGACCTTGAAAAGTGGTCACAGCAATAAGCAGCTTTTTCAACACAGGCTACAGTCATTCAATCACAACAACAAATTTATCCTTACAGGAAGGAAAAACGTAATAAAGGCAGTATTTTGTAAACTAAGCACTTCAGATGTATACTGAGTCTATTACTTCTGAGAAGGCGACACAATTACACAGAGATAAGCTCATGCTTCAGTAACCCCTACCCAGTTTGCCAAGTGAAGGTACCCACAACTAAAAATTTATCATTAAAATGGGCAATATATTTTTTTGTTGTTGTTGTTAATCTTGCTCTCAGACTAAAAACCGCTCTAAGCTCCCTTTTCTTCTTTGGGTACTGGTCTATACCAGATATAGATATTTTGACTTTGTCCTGCTATGTTTCTTCAATCAGTCAGAGAGCAGAGTGGAATGAAATTGATATGATTGGATAAAGGAAAATCAAATTTTTTCATCATTTAGTTTCAGTAATCTGATTATGAAGCTCTTAGTAATAGTGTAATTATTTTGGAGTTCTGAACATATGTTTCCATTGCAAGTATTCCACAGAGGACACTGTATCTGAAAAGAGAAGAAATGCAAACATAAATGTACCAAAAAATATTTAATCAAAAAAAAAAAAAATTAAAATTGGAAAGAGAACCATATGCCAGAGATGTAATATGATGTCCAATATGAACCATTTTCACTTCCATCATCTACAATTCCTTTATTTAACTTGAATGACGAAAATTGAAAATATTTTTTCCATGACCTCCAAAGCACATTACTAGAAAGTTTGGCATATCTAAAAAAGGAAAAAAACCACATATAAAATGACTAAGACAGAAAGCAGCTGAATACTGTTCCTTTGAATTTTTCCCTTCAAAATTCATCAGTGATAATGTTTCCACTGATGGAAAAGGTGTCTTAAAAAAAGAGCTCACACAGTAGTCTTGAAAAGCCCAGATATTTCAGTTTCTTGTGAATCTTATTCTTTTGAAGTTAACTAGATCATTGGTTAGAAGTTAACTAGATCCTTAGGTCTATACACTGAAAGCTATTAAATCTGATACGTTAGATCTTATACAACTTTACTCTCTAAATTTACTATAAAAAAAAAAAGCATAAATTAACTAAGAGGGGAGATTAACCACTGAGCAAAACATTTAGAAACGCTAAACTAAAGATCTAAAAAACAGCAGCACAAACAACAGAAAAATATTGGAAAAACAAAGAAAAGGAAGTAATAGAACTATGTCATCATGGGGAAACGCTTTACACTTTTAACAAAACACTCACATTGGTCATCACAATAGTGATAAACAAAACAAAGCATACCTTGTTTCTGAAAAAACAAGTTTGCTTTTTTTTGTTTGTTTATGTTTTTTATATATATCAAACAATTTACAAATGTAAATTAATTTGCTTCGGTCCTCATTATGTCATAAGAAGCAAGTTCAGTATGTAAGCCTGCTGGTTTTATGTAGTGCACTGAAAAAATTTTGGACATCTGTAATCACATGAATACGTTTTCACTGATAAAACGAAGTGAACAAGGATGCCTGACCCTTGTGATAACAAATGTATTTTTCATACCACCTTCAAAAATACCACAGCATGATCAACACCTTTTGATGGCAAATGCTCTCTAAAAAGCTGTGCTTTCATTTCCTACACATTAATACATTATAACCTTGCTGTCCTTTAAACTCCCACGGAATGACAAGCTCTTTCCTCAATTAGTAGCTTCATTTATCTTTACCAGCTTCTGAAGCTCTTAAACAATAAATCAAATCAACTTCTAAATGCCTTTTTTTTTTCCCCTCTCCATATATTCACATCACGATTGCATGTAGTCTCAGTAGAGGGGTTTAGGCTTAGAGCTTGGAGGCAAAGACAAACTGTGACCTCAAATCATAAGAGAATATCAAAAGAATTTCCAAAAGCATTGAATAAAACAAAGCACATGAAATATTTGTGTTGTTTTCTTACCAAAAAACCTATAAGGACATATATTAGGTAACAAAAGAACTTGGACATACACAGATAACAAACAAACAATCTCATTGGTCAGATTTCCAAAATGAGAGTTAAAAAGGGAAGACTTAATGGCATGGCACTCCTTGAGCATTCATTTGACAACCAGCTTCTTTTCATTATTTCAGCTTAGCTCAAACCAGCTGAGTATAGAACAATCATCAGTCTTCCTTAACAATCATAATAACTGGAATAAAGCTGAGAGGTGCAAGTTAAAAACTGTGTGCAGGATCCAGATAATTTATTTTGCAGATTTTTAATGGGCAATGGCCCATCATTCTTTTCAGATGTGCGTGTGTCATTGTCATTGTTCCTCCCGCCAAGATAAATGGAGAAGAAAATAATAGCATATAACATCACAATTTCAGAGGCCATCAGAGGGGATAAAAGTTTTAAAATAGTCAAGAGTTTAAAAAACTTCCCTCCATTGAGATCGTTAGCATGAATAGAGGTATTAATTTCTGCAAACGGCCTCAAATGGTTCCAAAGTCCAAGAGAGCTTTTGCTGTAAAAATTTACTCTAACTGCTTAGAGATTACAAAGCAGAAAAACAGTTAAAGTGGTTAATTTCTCTGAAGCATATCATTTACAATGACACTTCCTCTGGAAGGCATTGTGATATACTTACAAGGAATTGCTGAAGATTTTGTGGCTTACCCATGATAGGCATGCAGCCACCGTAAAAAAAGACACCACTGAAATGTCCTACATAAAGCTACCATGTACTTAATGCATCATAATTGTGACAAGTTTATTTATTTATTTACTGCAATCCTTCAATGAATTCTAATGGATTCAGCCAATCAGACTGCCTTCTTCAGAAGACATGCATGTTTACCAGCACAAATACCATCTACCACTGTACACACTGCTCCAGGGCAAGAAATAAAAGCCAGTCTCACAATTAACTGTTCATTAATTTCTACCCTTAAGATCGCTGAACTCTAATGTAGTATTTGACTAATGGCTGAAGAACTTAAATGATTCTTCTTGTCTCTTGTCATTTTAACAGAGATTTTGTAATACTTCAAAGAACAACTTTTGTGCTACAATTTTTCCTGGGTCAAACTTTAACAATACTAACGTAGACATGAACTTCTCAATAATTGAGAACTTGATGCAACATTAAGAGATACTGCTTAACAGCCAGTTTAGTACAAGCAGGCAGGCTTCGGTCTGCCTCAAGAGTACACAACAAATAATTCTTTCTCAATCTTGTCCAGCCTCAGGAATAAAACAGACAAGAAGGTACTGATGGATTTTTCCACATCAGATAAATCTGATGGATTTTTATCCTTATTTTGTAAGGTCATCCATATATCCGGTCCTTTTGCACTAGTCAAAATACAATGGGACTGGGAAAGGCCTACGGTACATCATTTAGAAACTGAAAAATTGTTAAAATATAGATTTTTAAAGAATATAACTTACCATACTAAACTTTAGTTACTTAATGATTATTAAGTCCTCATAAAATGCAAAATTTGCGGGATGTCACACACTGCAGTTCAGAAGGGAGAAATTATGTATTTTGAAGTAACTGAAAATTAAAATTAAAGCTTGCCTGTAATTATCTCTAAACCAGACTCTGTAGTGGCATTCCGTGAATTCTGGGTATACAGCTGCACATTTCTAACGCTTCCATTTTTCCTTCTTTTAATGGAAAACTTAATATATCTTTGGCTACATTTTGTGTTAGAAGCTGATCTTCAGTCCAACAAGACTTATACACAGTGTATCACCAAAAAAACCCATTAAATAATAAAATTGATTGAAAGGAATTAATTTTATCTCTTTTACATAACACTGGTAAAGTAACGAAGTTTCCACTCATCTTTTTACTCTCCCTTGGGTTTGTGTTAAATACAGTAACTTGAAAAACATGCACCATCCTCAGTACTGTCTGCTGCTGTGGCCTGAACACTCATGCAGCTGACAGTTTCATGATACAGTGGCTGTTAGTTCAATTAACGTATTTCAGTAAATGGCAATATGTGTGTTTCCAATTAAGAAAGTTACTCCACCTCTTGAGGCAATGCTATCAAACAGAATCCAATGATGTCTTCAGCTTTCGATGTAACTACAAAAGACACATAGATTACTTTGGCAGGGACTCTTGAGCAGTAGCATTTGCTGTTACACATTCCAAAATATTTTTTCTATTTCCATAATTTCTTAGCATAGGCCTTTTCCTAATTATTTCTGGGAATAATTCGAATTTGAAATCCTTACTTCTATTCTCATCTCACAGACAGGCTGGAATGAATGTTTTAGCAATGGATACTATATTTATAAATTATGTATGCAACAATTTATCCTTCCTGGTACAAAAATTGTTTTCAGTTTATCTTTTTTTTGTCACTCAGAAAAAGAAAATAGGAATTTAAATATAATATTCTCCTTTATAATGCCTTTTGTCCAAAGAACTGTGAAATCCTTTGTCAGCTCGAGATACGTTCCTAACATCAGTTGTAGCTGAGCATACTATGCAACAACAGAGTGAAGATGCACAAGGACTAAACAGATCAAAAAGCATCCCACTAAAATTAGTTCCATTTTTTAACACCTTCTTCTGCATTTTCCACTTATCTCAAGCCAACTTCAGTTGTTCACTGGGACATTCTTTGAGGACGATATTCAGCAAAAAGTGACAGGCTTTTTGCTACAAATCAAGCTGAGTTAGTTCAACAATCAAATTAGTATTATGGTCAGTGAGAGGAATGAGGCAGGATGCACAGATGGCAGCAGAGAATGGGAGGTAGGAGGAGCAAGGTAAAAAGAAGTGGTATCAAAACCTTTTCATGACTGATTCAGCTAGATCAGAAGTCACTCACACAACAAGAATTTAGTACAGTAAAGACTCAGACCTTAAATTAACATAGATACTTATATATCCACTCACTATTCTCTTTACAGATATATCACTAGGTAACGAGATAATACAGAAAAGCATGAGGATTTTGGCAATGGCAAGTAATTTTAATAAACTGCCAGATCGATAGTCTATCTGTAGGTCCCTATCTGAAAGACTCCAAAAACTGTATCAGAACATCCTTAGCCACTGCTTCATTTGTCTAACACATCTGATATTACAAGACTGTTATTTTTTTTAATAGCTTTCTAGATCCTTGCTGATGTTATAAAAAAGCATTTCGTAGGAAAATAATCAATAAAATGTAAATCCAGTGAAACACAGAGTGTTTCATGATGTAGTTCTGTACATACAGTATAATAAAGTTACCCTATCAAAAGAAAAGAAAGCTCAAAACAAGCCCAGCATACAAAATGCAAGTAGTCTCATGTTCTAAGATTTACATTTTGTTTAATCAAATTACCCATAGGAAAGATTATTCTACACTTGTGAAGTGTCATAGTGATCTGTATTGCAACCTATTATTCCAGTGAAATGTATGTATTATGGCAGAACTAACTGTAGCATTACATAAATCGAAGCAGAACCCAAAAGCGTGAGAGGATCAAAATATCTAAGTAAACAATTTCCAAAATACATTTCCTTTGGTTGCTAAGCTGGTACAATTATTTCATAGCCTGAATTCATTTAGGGAAATTCTGAAAGAGTTTACTCTCATTTTGCTTCCTCAAGGTTATTTTCCTAACAGTGTAAAATAGAAATATTTATGCAGAAAGTAAAGATTACCAGCACACTCAAAAGGAGTGCAACACAGCAGTGATTGGTCATCCAGATAGCTAAAACTTTCACCCAGGCTCCCATTCTCCCTTAACTTGGTTACTGCTGTATAAATCATATTTCACTGTCCAAGCCCTTCACAACCCATCTCTACTACCAGCTTCATCTCTCATTTACTAAAAGAGTGATGACCTCTCAGTGTTAACTATGGTTTTTGTTCTTTCAGAGGTATTTCATGAAAAATTCCTATAATATCTTCCTTCAAATTCAGTCGGTTGTTCGTGGTTTTTTTTGTAGAATACCTACAGAACACTCAAGAACAGGTTTCAGTAAGGTAACAATATTGCCAATGTTTTTTACTAAGGAATACAGTTTAGCAAATCCAATTGCAGGTTGGTACTTCCCTTGCACAACCACTGGTTCTCAGCTGATGCAATGGTAAGCAGAGGTATGGTTTTAAATGAAAAATAATCCAAACCAAAAACCTCCCATGCACCTAAGTAACTGGGGTTTTTGGCAATCCAGGTCACTTTACCAGCTCACTCTGGAGTCAAATGAATATCAGTCAGCTCAAGGAACATACAGTTTAGTAGCAAGGGACAAGAGAGGACACCAAAATGTCCTCTTTTAGTTGGCAACCACCTGCACTACACACCACCACCGTTTGTATGGGGCTTGCCAATTTAAAGGGTCAAGCAGTGAAACAGGGTTGAGGGGTCCCTTTGGTAATACCCACATAACTTTCACGTCGCCTCGCTGTGAACCAACTCAGGGAATTGACCCAGATTAAAAATAAACTGTTTCTTCTGGATTATTTTTTGACTTCACAGTGTGCCTGAACAGATGGCTGCCCTGCTGCAACTGAAAGATTAGTTTGTTGGTGTAAGGGCAGGAACGAGCAGTGAACAGCAAGAGAAGCAGCAATACCTAAAGACAGCGCTGCCGTAGCATAATTGTTAATACTAACTCATAGTAACCCATCTTTTGAGTGTACATATTAACCCTCATCCATCTCCTGTGCCATACCTACAGTACTGAGTACAGGTATGGGACAAGGGGATTTTTTTCTGTATTTATGAAATTCTCAGGTACTGTAAGTACAAATAAAATGCTTAAATGCCTGGAACAACTCCTCATTAAACAGATGTATACATATGTTGAATCTGCAATTTGTTGTTGGGGATTTTTTCTTCCTATACATAAAACAGAAGCATTTGAAGGAGCTGTTTATTAATGGTGTACATTGCTGAGCAATAGGGTTTTTTACCTTGTTTGAAAATACATTTCCATAGTCTAATCTTAAAATTTTGGGGAACATATTGGGGATCAAAGCATACACTGAATTTTCACAGGATTTATTCTGCCTTTTAATGAAACCTTTAAGAACTCTACTGATTTCTGCCATCTAAAAATAAAAAATAAATTAAAAATAAATTTAAAAAAGAAATTAA